>RQTK01000301.1:96745-129282 GCA_003991915.1 Elysia chlorotica
CCATCTATCTATCTATCTATCTATCTATCTGTCTATCTATCTATCTATCTCTTTTTCTCTCTCTCAATCTCTCTTTATCTATCCGTTTAATCTATGAAAACAAGGTTTTTACATCGTTCTTTTAATTCAAATGTTTTGTACATCTATAACTTAAAGAGTTAAAAACCTAGAAATTTTTTTATTTCTTTAGATAAAAACTGGAGATTGTTTTTAAAGTTCACATTATTTTTGACACAATTCTAAAATGATATTTTGAGATTGTCTTAGATACATTAACCTTTTTGAGTTCTAACTTCACTCCTATGAAGGTTATAGTGCCCTTCTTACAAGAGATAATAGCAAAATAATTCACTCACTAGAGATTGAATTGAATAAGTATCCATTTTTGTCATTGTTGCAATGTTGAACACTCGTGTAAAATAATAAATCAAATTCGCAACTAAAACTGGAATTTGCTACCGCTTATCCCACTACAATCACACTATTCCCGTAGATCGATACTTAAGGTATCGGTATTTTAATCTCTGTATCACAGAAACTGTGTTCTTTTCAGTTAAAATGATACAGAAATGCTCAGTGTTCCATGGGCAGCACACAGACGAAATGACGACATACTGAAGGAAAAAAAACAACCAAATTGGTGTTTGCATGCCATCAAAGAATGAAAACTGAAATACTTTAGGCATCTGAAAAGACATGGCAGTTTATAAAAACATATCCTAGAAGCAAAGCTAGGGTCAAAGGGAAGACAGTACCAATCTACAAGAAGGTTGATGGATGACATCAGCGATTTGCTACAAAGGAGGCCCAGCGAGGCAGGAAGGATCACTCAAGACAGAGAGCTCTTCAGGCAGATTGTACAGGAGGCTATGTCAGACACTAGCTACAAGCTAGCATGATGATGATGATGATGATGATGATGATGATGATGATGATGATGATGATGATGATGATGATGATGATGATGATGATGTGTATTAGCCTACTAATGCTAGTAGGGAACCCACGAAAATCGTGGGGATTGTGGGATGGACAAAGCTACATGATTACAGATGAATTTAAAGTGTGCTAAAACGTAAAATTATGTTTCTTCAAAATCTACACATTTAAAAATTGAAAATGTTTTCACGAATAGATCCACACACAATTCTGTAAACATTCTTATAGGACATCACTGTAAACTTTTGTTTTGTTTTCATGTTTTTTTGCGATTGGTTGATTTTTTAAATCTTTTGTTTTAAAAATGTTTAATTAAAGTCATAAAAAAATTAGTACATGCAAACATACTTGAGTTTTTAAAGTAGGTTTATTTTGATCATACATTCTACCAAAACGGTGCAAAAGGGGGGGGGCTTTTAAATTTAAAGGGCCTTATGGTATTCTGAAGTGGTAACACTAGGCGGCACAGGTATTTGTTACATGCCCCCTTTTAAAGCATTCATAGATGATACCAAAATAGTCTGCACAAAATTAATGAAGACGAAACACGCCAAAGGCGTGAGCGCCTTGTCGTCTTAATTTAATCATTACAATTATTGTCATTTTTGTAAATAACCTTCACACCTCGGCACGCATAAATTAATCAATATTTTGTACTTTTCTCCCTTTGCATAAGATGGAGGTATAGTCTTATACATTATAGGTCGCCATGTAGGCCTACTCTAAGTTTGTATGTAGTCTAACATTGTTGGTGGCGAATTTTTAAATTAATGGTTTAACGAGTGAGCGAGCACGGCAGTAGGCCGAAATCTAAGCTTAGTTCGTTTCACTTCTTTTATTATTTTTGGTTAAACTTTTACATACCGGCTTCCGGATGTTGGTTCTCTGTGATCTTCTCTCTGCAGCAAGATGGAGGCCATCCTGTCAAGGGCAACACCGATGCTTGTGCCACAATGGTAAACATTACAGAAACTGTGTTCTTTGCAAGCCTGAAATGATACTTTATGCAGCTTTTCTATTATTGCGACCTGTTTCACTCCATTTTTATTCTAAATCTATAGATCTTTCTCTATGTGCTTTTATATATGTTAGATTACAGTCACACATTGATTTGACTTTAGACTTGAGAGTCAATCACTATCACTGTCAGAGATCTAACAGCCCCCAGGTTAAGATAGGAAACCAATTTGATAATGCACGTAGAGTCTAGATCTGCTACGTACATTTAGTTGAATTATTGCTTATCCACAAAATGCTAAATAGTTTTTCCTGATCCTGGCCATCACACAGTCTATTCGATGTCACTAAAGTAAATGATCAAAAGGACATTACTATCTGTATCTGTCATTACTGATTACTATAGATCTAGTTGCCTAGACAGTTGCCTACTCCCCCATTTCAACAAAACAGAGATGTCAGAAAACTCACACATATAGGCTAGATCTATTAATGACACAAACATACCCAAACATTTTCAAATTAAAACAAAAAGGTTTTCTATTGACATTAACTCAGGCGATAACCTCCCATATAGGCTAGATCTAGATAGGGATGTGTACGTGGTGGACCAAACACTGAAAAAGTGAAAGTTGAGGAGCAGAAAGAGGAAGAGGAGTGGCAGCAGACTTGTTGAATAATGAATTAACCCATAAAGTGCGATGCGCCTTGACTTCCCTGTGAGAGTACTACTGGTTCTGCTGGCATGTACTCAATGTGACTGGCTTAGAACCTCTGGACTGGGCACTGCAGGGTGCAGAGTATCTGAGACTAGTAGTGGGCCTCCATTCTCCCTTTATTCCTCCTTTTTCTTACACGCAACAAACTCTTTAATGGGTGTACAGGCTCTTAAAATATCAACCTATGAAATCAATGAAAAGTTTGGTGAAAGCCTTGGCCTCCTGGTCACATTATGGCAGTCATATTACTGATCAATCTCTTATAAAGGAAAATACTGAGGTAGGAGCAAATAATGAATACCAGAAAAACTTTAAATATAACAGAGCCAAAAAGAAAAAATAACCTATAGATTCTCTTGCAACATTTGTTTTATGAAAAATGTAAATGTTTTCTGAGATTTCATCTGTATAGTATAAAAAATCATGTAGTTTTTTTTTTTGTTTGTAGGGGAGAGGGGTTTCATTTTACTTTTTCACTCAAATTTATTTTCTCTACCCTCAGTGGCCACATGCAGAGTCGTGGCATGGCCACATTGAAAGAGAGTAAGTAATCTATGTCCTTAATAAAGATAATGTAAAATGTAGTTTTCAAAGTGGCAATTTCACATAAAATTTTAATGTGTTTTTAAGGTCCCTGAATCTTGCTGTTTTTCTAAGAAGTAATGGTAATGGTTTTGAAACATTCACATGGTTCAGCTTTTAATTATTTAATCATTTTTCTATGCTATTTGGCCGAGCAATTCTGCAATAAGTAAACCAAGAGTAAGGTTCCACAGTACTGTTACCTTTTTGTAAATGATTACATAAATATTCTCAGCTACTCAGCCATTAATCAATGACTTGATCACTTTCTAAAGCCGTCAAGATGACATACGTTTATAGATCCCACTGTATAGAATTTGAAATTGTACCAAAAAAAATGTGTTTTGATTTTTCAACATGTCTTAAAATTAAGTGTGAAGGATTTTAAAACTCATTAATTTTTAATTTTTGTTTTTTTTTTTTTTCCTATAGTTCGTATCAGATTAAAATCTGTGACCAACATTCAAAAGATCACCAAATCCATGAAGATGGTGTCAGCAGCTAAGTATGCTAGAGCAGAAAGGGAGCTCAAACCAGCCCGCTCCTATGGTCTTGGAGCCAAAGGTTATACACTTTTTATAACAATTACTACATATTTTTTTTTCTTTGTAGAAATACATTCCTAGCTTATAAGAATTCAACATATCTGCATTTTCATCCCAATAGAAGTTTTGTGCATATACAAAAGCTGACAAAAGTTGTATGCATTGCATGATTGCTGCATGTATTGTAATAGTTGGTCTTGGCTGGGAGAGACTGGTTGCTGACTTGAGAAAATACAAATAATTATTTTTTAAAGGGTGTTTCATTTAAGGAGTGGTCCTTGCAAGGAGCTGCTTAAGTGTACTCATTTTTAACATTCAGGATTGCAGATTTCTACATGTATCCCACAGGATGCTCAGTTTAAGTAGATAAATTTTTTTTTTAAGTTTTTTATATGAACAAAGAAACATAATTCTAGGGAGTGGATTACCTTAAGATTTTATAAAGTAAGTCTAGAATAAAAATCTTGTAAGTTTTGAGTAAATGGTTCTTTCTTTTACAGCTGTCTTTTTATTTTATTTTATTAGCTTTTTATGAGAAAGCGGAAATTGAGCCTGACAAAACCAAGCCCAACCACTTGATGGTGGCAATGTCATCCGACAGAGGTCTGTGTGGAGGCATCCACTCTGCTGTGATCAAGTTCATCAAAGCAAAGATGGAAGAAGAGGGCTCCAGTGTGGACACAAAAATCATTGTTGTAGGAGACAAAGGAAAAGCCATTCTCCAGAGGTAAAGCTAGTTTTAAAGATAAATTTAGGACAATATCTCTTTCAGTTTGGGTGGGTGCCCTTTTTTTGCCTTGTCAGCCCCTTTTCAGTCCTTTAATTTCACCAATCATAGAAAATAGTAAAGGCATGTAATGGCTCAGGGATGCCACATTTTCGGAAATAAAATTTGGGTCTGGATCCTCCGTAACCAAATCTAACTGGCTCTTGAGTCCAATGTCCGGAAAATTGTTCCTCGAAAATTCTGCAGTCTCGAAGACCATTAGGTTTTTTTTACTGGCTTATCTCCGAACCCAACTAGCACTAGTAGCAGTTAATCTGCAATTTCAGAGGTCACACCTCGCATACTTCGGCGTATTTTTATAAGTGAAAATTATGTGCTGTTCATTTCTAAAGCGCGCTCTTCTGAACGAATCCGCCTCTTAAAGCAAAACAATGTTGTGTATGGTTATCATACAACTAAGGATAATTGTGCAACTAAAACCCGAGTAGAAAAATTTTTTTAGTTGACCTCATCCGGGTTACCGACTTGAACCTCTAGTTTATCTGATCGACATTGTTTATTCTTCCGAATAATACCGATCTGTCCATCTTCATCCAGCCCTCGTCGTTTTTTCTGACAAATTGATTCCAGCCAGGGTGTGTTTGATTTGACTCAAATCTATTGGATATTTTAAAAACGGAGCCTTGGTCAAACTGTTCTAAGCTAGGTTAGCGAATTTAACAAGGGGGCTTCTCTGGTAACTTTTATAAAAGAAAATAATCGAGGTCTAGATCTAACCAAGATGTATCTTATGTGATAGCTACATTGAATCTGACGATCGGCACATTCTGCATCTAATATAATTTAATTCTAAATTCATATAAACTAGATCTATATCAGGATTTATGCTAATTATGTTTCTCCAATCTTTTGTTAAAAAACAAAAACCAAAACAACTGTTTATTCTTTTGTGAAACGGACATACGCAATACAGTTAAAAATTACCGAAATTCTGAATACTAGCAATGAAATTAAAGCAGATATAGAGTAAAAATAAACTTCGTTGAGGCGGATATAAATATAACTCAAGAATCAATGGGTCTAATAGGGAGCCGGTACACAAGAAAATCTGTCATACGCATTGTTTAGCGGAAAGTATTTGTTAGCGAGACTCGCTATTGCCTTTGATAAATGTTACCATTTATCATCTCAGAGCATCTTTAAACGGACGAAAGTCTTGAAAATTTCAAGGGCTGATCTAATGTTGTTGGGCCGAACCGTCAAGTTTTACTGCTCTGACACAAAACAAAGACTGTCAAACCAGCGGGTCACACTGTTATGTGTTTTTGGAATGTAGAAAATAAACAGCAGAAATCATCTGTAACTGGTCGTGTATCTGGTTACAATGATGTGAAATTTGGTTTGCTTTCTTGCTAAATAAACCAAAGGAATGGTCATCAATTGAAAAAAAAAAAACCTCTGTGGATAAATGTCTCCAACAAAGGAACTTAACTTGACCTATATTTTACTCCATTGCCCGCTGGTCTTTTTTACAGGGTCGTTCGCTATGAAAATAGTTTGTCATACACATTCTGTGTACAGATTAGCAATTATGAATAATTTTTCCTCTGGACATAGAAACTTTTCACATGGTCAATGAAGAGTTTTACCTTCAATAGCCCTTTACCGCTTTAGAAAATATAAAAGGTTTACTGATTTACAATTTTTTCCAAAACACCGATCTCTTCCGACAAAAGCTAACATTTGATATTGATTTGCTCACATACACAAAAGTACAGAAATAAATGTCTTACCGCTGTTGGTTCCATTTTTTTAATTCTATGGATGATTTGTTTAAGTCTAATGGCATCCAAACAAAAAATGAACACACAAAATATCACAAGATAACACAAAAATTCACGAACAACAAATAAACACTTGAAACATGGCATCCAAAATGAACAACAAAAAAACACTTGTAGTGTTAGGAAAATGGTCTTTGTTTTTTAAAAACATTTCTTTTCCATAAATGGGTCAAGTTGTATATATAGTTAGAAAGCGCGTCCAATTTTCTTTATAATTTTATTTTATTTTATTTTTTTTTGGTCTTAAAAACTTCAGTGTGTAGGAAAATTGGAGTTATGCCCCTTATGTCAGTAAATTACCATTGTGAATTGTATGACAGTAAATTAAGGGTTAAGCAGCAAAACCAATTAAAATACAACATACTTAGGAAGTGTTATCTCAAGCAAATGAATGTCATAACAATGAAATACAGTGTACCAAGCAATCATGGACACATGAACACACAAAATATCACAAGATAACACAAAAATTCACGAACAACAAATAAACACTTGAAATTTTGAATAACAAAATGTTGTGTTTTGAATTGTTCTTTTAGAACCCTGTCGCAGAACATTTTATGCAGCTTCAGTGACTACGGCAAACGCCCACCTGTTTTTGCTGATGCTGCCTTGGTTGCCAATAAGATTCTTGACACTGACTACAAATATGACAGAGCTACTCTGATCTTTAATACTTTCAGGTAAGTGTAGATGTTGTTTTGTTGGTGTTTGGTTTTTTTTTGGGTTCAGGGTTGTTGATTTTTTTCTTCTTTTTTTTTTCCCTCTTCCTTTGTCATATTGGAAGTACAAAAGGTTTAGATAGTTATGTATCTATGTGTTTGGATGCTAAGGAACAATCATTTCCTGTAATATACCTTCTAGGATTGTTTGCCTGCTTTTATAATAATCTGAGAGAGACTTTGATGGTTTGAGACAATTATATTAAGCAATACTGTATTTTTAATATTGTATTTGGGTGAAATACAAATATTGAAAATTGCCGTTGTTTTTTGTTGTTTTTTAAAGTCAGATAAGATACATTGATCAATCCCTCTCTCTTCCACTTGATAGTGAGTAACCCCTTAGAATGACAGTAGTTTAAAAAAGAAGGGACAAACATTCAGTCTGTTGTTAGTTGTCTCTTTCTGGTTTTAACATGATCATACTTCAACTAAAGCAAGCTGTCTTCAGATTTAGTTCCAGTTATTATATTCATAGATTTCCGTTGCTACAGTGAGTTTTCTTAGTCACAAGTTTGACTGGAGGACTTGTAAAGTAATATCCAGTCGCAAAATTTTGTAGATCATTCAAATCTGTCTAGCTTGCTTTGTTAGTGAATATCATTTGCTATACATATGCGTTTTTCACTCTGTTCGATGGGTGAAGATAATGTCATCAAGCTTAATCCTCTGTATTTCACTGCTGTGATGCGAAAGTAAATAAATAAAATTCCTTACTTTTTCTTGTTATTGAATATCCCAATTCTAAAACGTTTTTTCCCCTCTTTGTTCCAGGAGTGTTATATCTTACAACACCACAGAACTACCTTTGCACTCTGCGTCAGCCATTGAAGGCTCCTCCAAGTTCAACCTTTATGACAGTCTTGACGAGGACGTTTTGCGCTGCTACAATGAGTTTTCACTGGCTAGCCTCATTATGTTTGCCATGAAGGAGGGGGCTTGCAGTGAGCAGAGCTCTCGTATGACTGCTATGGACGCTGCTAGCAAGAACGCTGGTTAGTACACATATATTCTTAGATCAGTGAATTTCTAAATAGTTTGTCATGGTCTTACCTCTGTCTGCTATATAAAGTATACATGTAATCAAGACTATTCTTTTTGCACATTTCTCTGTTTCTGTAAGAGTCCAAAGTGTTTTATCTTTGCCAAGATAATACTGCTACTGATTTCTAAGGGGATGCGAGTAGTTTGGTAGATGATAGATTTCAATTTTTAGGGACAAGAGGGTATAGAGAGAGGAAATGGACATCACAGTTATACAATAATGCATTTACCAAAAGTGGTTTCAAGAGAAACCATCTGTTCATTTGATGTGGTTTCTAATTGTTTATATAATTTTGAGTTGTAAGTTTATCTTTTACCTGATATGGCCTATCCAATTTGTAATTTTTATCAAATGACTATGAGTATTTATCAAAACCAAATACCATATTTCTCAAAATTTGCCTTAACTTTCAGGTGAGATGATTGACAAACTGACGTTGACATTCAACCGTACTCGCCAGGCGGTAATCACAAGGGAGTTAATTGAGATCATCTCCGGAGCTGCAGCTCTTTAGCTCTAAGATTCGAAGTTAACTTTACCATTTTGTAGAGAAAGCAAAAGTTCTTGTTAAAACAGTGGAAATGACGATGGTGTCTGTATTTGTATTCAGGTTGGTGTTTGGGTGATTTCTTTTTTTCCTTTACACAGCCATGAAGAAATGTAGCATTGTTTCTCTGCATAGTTTAGTTGTTCAATATATTGGGCAATATCATTTTTTTTTTTCAAAAGTAGAAATGAATGCTTGATTTTGAAAGTCTATAAAACAAGATGTGATGTAACATGGGATAATAAAAATGTGATTGTTCATTATTTGATTTGTGTCTGCTCTTTTTTTCTCAATTTAATTATAAAAAAATATTTTTGTTGTTGTCCAATTTGTACTAATTTACTGTTAAATGAAAGCTTACTTTGTAAAGACTTTTTCAGTTTTTGAGAATCTGAAAACAATTATTATATATGGAGATTATATAATATATTGGACATTCAATCAAATTATGTGATGAATAGTTGGAGTTGCACACTTGGATTATCCTATATATTATAATGTTAGAAGAGAGATTTAGAGAATCAAAAGATGTGTTTTAACTGTAGATCTTGGCTCTGACTTGAGATCAGTTATCTGGTTTATAGTTTTTAAATGTTGAAAAATCGTCGCACATACATTTTCACATGTTGTAGTTACGTACAACTGAACATAATTTGGCAATATTTTTCACATCGTATTTATAAGAGGCATCAATGCTCAACCAATATAAATTCTAATGAGGCTGAATACATGAAACTAAATAAGAACTTTAGAAAAAGGATGGTGCTTTTACAATATTTTGTTGACTTCAGAATTGTCTGTTCAGTTTCTTTTACTCCCTGCAAAAGATTCAAGATGGTTGGCTTCATTCTCTAGGGCTCTTTGGGGTGCGACTAATGTGACCAGCTGAGACAGGAGTCGCGTGTGTGGCAGCATATAAAATTGTCAGACATTTCTCTAAGGGCCTGTCCACAATATGGACTATATAATGCTGAGGGACATTAAATCTACTCAAATTCATCTAGGACCCTTTAAAGGGGAGAGCATCCTTTTCTTTTTATGCAATATAAAATAAAAATAAGTATTATAGCTTCCCTTTGCATTACATTAGGTTCACATGAAATGATTATTTACCAAGGTTGAACCTTCCTTGAGTATGAAAATCTATTATTGAAATAAATTTGCTGTACATGTACAATATATTTTAATGTTAATTTTATCGAGAGATTCTTTTTTTTAATCTATGAAAAAATTGAGTGTTCAAACTGAAAACAAGTATTTTGTCCCATATATATATTCACATCACAGCGAAAAAGGGAAAACTGTTTGACACAGGAAGTTTTTGTTGGTGTACATACATTTAATTGTGTTCTACTTTTTTAATCTTCTGGAGCTACTTGTGGTCAAGTGTACTTCGGTTAGGCATATTATTATAAGTATCTATCTCTTTAAGTTCAGATGTTTTTTTTTTTAATTGTTAACACATTTTTCCCAATATACATTAGTCGTGTGTAACTCATTACATTCTGGAAGCACACAGATTTGCAAAAATGGTTTTCTCTGGAACAAAGTGTTGAAATGCCTTATTTCATCCAATTTGCAAATAGTCCACAGATTTAAAGTTGCATTGTTGAAGCTGGGATTTGCCAATGATTCATCTACTGTATAATAGGTGCAAAATTTTTAACTTTCACAAAACTAAAATGATTGTGTGGTTGCACAAGTTACAACGTTATATGGATTCTCAAGAACATTATCATATTGATAATGTTAATGTGTATACATGTTCAAGGTCTTTTTTTTTTGTGTTAAATGTATTAAAGCAAAAACTATTCATAACACTGCCAATGGTAAATTCAATTACATCGGAAACATTTGTCAATATATGTCACATTGTTTACCCTCTTTGCAGTTAACTCAACTGCTCTTGCATTTTAGAAACGCACAAAAACAAACTATGAGAAAGTTCCAAAAATGCCATCTTAAAAGCTAGTAACAGTGGTTACAGAAGCAGAGACTGACTTGCATTTCTTCCTGAAATTTGCAGTTAAATTGTTCTATAGACCTTACACATAACAGTTACATACAATAATCAATGAGTTGCTTTTTTCTGGGTTTTTGTTGTTTTTTTTAAATAATTCAGTCAACAAGATAAGATATAGTACATGTACTACTTTGGTCTCTCAAGTGTAAGTCTGAAAATGTTGACGCTAAGTGTTAAATATGATGATTAATATAATTAAATGTAAAATTGCAACTTGTCTTAAGATATGCTAATAAGAAGGCTAAAGATGAGTTGCAAGCTACTACTTAAGACTCAATGTAATTGTTGCAAAGTTTGAAACAGTTAAAATAACATAGTGGTTCCACGATGCACCATATAGGGCTCAAGAACAGCATAATTTTAAAAAGGAAATTTTGATCTTTTTATTTCATTTTCGAAGGAAAAATTATGGGAGAATGTGAAGCAAATGCAAATTGTGACATCACATTCACAAAATACACATACATTAACAAAAATAATAATACATTGTATGTACATTAAGTTCAACTTATTAAAACCTGAAATTAAGATATAGTATTCTTAAGTTTAATCACTAACTAAAATCTAAAATAAGATACATTATTTAAATTTTTGTAAGTGGGATTACTGAAAGAGAATTGAGATATTTTATTTTGTTGTTGTCTCAAGCTTAAAATAACATTTAAACTTAAGACAAATTTGTTTTTTATTTGTTTTGGTTTTTTTTTGTAGGGAAAATGGGGGGGGGGGGGTCGTTGCTGGTTTACATTACAAATTTTTATTGTTTGTATGTGTGTTTATAGGGGGCGCGGTAGACCTTAGGTAGAACATTGACTTCCGACGCAGGTGGTCCGTGGCTCGAGCCCTGGCGATTTAGCTCCCTGCGGGTTGGCTCGGTGTCCATTTTATGTGACCAGCTGAGACAGAAGTCATGGTATCCCAGCTCTGTCTCGTATGTGGCAGCACAAAGTTGCGTTTATCATGTACCTAAACATGTTTAGCTGAGAGTTGGTTAAAGCGAAGGATAGCCTAACTGTAGGGAAAGGAGTGAATCAGGCAATGTCTTGCATGAGAAACATGCACATAAATAAAATGATATTTAAACTTAAGAATTTTTACTCTACCGTTATTCGTAGATAGGCCCTGCTACATGTATAATTATTCCGCCACTATCATGCGATATGCGTGAGATCTTTTGAAACTTAACGTTAATGTGTTCGGGAGATATACATTTGTACATGTAATTAGATAGAACTGACGGAAGAAAGCATCCCACAAAAAGGACCAGCAATGATTTATTTAACCAGTCAGCACAGCACTTATCATTCGCCTCTATATACACAAATTTTTTTTTTTTAAAGCGGCGTCTCAAAAGTTTACGGAGTCGCCACATCTTTTCAATCTTTGTCACAAATGCACATTATGCATATATTCTGAGTTTATCATGTACCGAAACATGTTTAGCTGAGAGGTGGTTAAAGTGAAGCCTAATTATAGCGAAAGGAGTGAATCAGGCGATGTCTTGCGTGAGAAACATACAAATAAATAAAAAGATAATTAAACTTAAGAATTATTACTCCGTTATTCGTAGATCGGCCCTGCTACATGTATAATTATTCCGCCACTATCATGCGATAGGCGTGAGATATTTTGAAACTTAACGTTAATGTGTTCGGGAGATATACAGTTGTGCATGTAATTAAGCTTAGGTAGAACTGACGGAAGAAAGCATCCCACAAAAAGGGCCAGTAATGATTTAATAAACCAGTCAGCACAGCACTTATCATTCGCCTTTTTATCGGCATTGTTTATTTCGTCATCATCACCATCACTATCATCATCGTCATCAGCAGTATCTTCTTCTTTCTTTCTTTTTTTTCCTTCTGCTGCTTCTCATCCTCATTTTATTCCCTTTGCCCCATCTCCGTCTGGCTTTTAGAAAAAGATACAATTAGTTCTAAAGAATGTCCAATCATTTAAAATGACTATCTTTTTACATCAATTCTTGTTGGAAATGCATCTGGGTATTCCATGATTGTACCGGTAGAATTCTAAAGGCTCCATTTAAATCGTTGTTTGAAAACGGACTTTCACCGCAGTACATGTAGGTAGAATCCCAGACACTTCTGTGCTCGGACAGTATCAGCGGAAAAGCCTTTCATTCGTAATTTCACCAAAGCCACAGGGGTGACGCACACACGTTCAATTAAGGTTACCCTCGATTTCGTCTGAAGGTCATGACGCACATCGTCGAAGCTCTCACTGGTTAACCAGCAAGTTGTCATTACTATAAATAGATGAGGCCCTTGCGAGGTTAGATACGGAAACAACAAGTTTTAACGTTAAGTTACAATGCAAGTTGTGTGTACAGTTCCTTCTGGAAATATTGTTCCATAACTTTTATTAAAGAATTATAACGCAGGGTGATCATTGAAATAAAAAATATTAACAATATTATAGTGCAGCCATAATTTCTTCTTTTCTTAATCTGGCTTAACCTGCTGCGTGAGGACCAATCAGATGCAAACAGTATTCCCTAGTACGCCCACGTCGACAGAGCGATTTCATTGGTTAGATTCTAGGTACACACCATCAACAAAACAACACCGTGTCCTCAAACGATCACCATTCTTTCAGAAATCACGAAGATGTGAAGACGAACTCACCGTCTTGTACGGATTTTTCGGTTTGTGTGTGTGAGTGAGTGTGAACTTGTATCGCTGCTGCAATTTAGTGGAAGTCGCATTCTCTTCAAAAGTAACCAGCAAGGGAACACCGTCTCGTAACCAACCTTACCGTGTGTAGGCCTAGATCTATGTAAGTACAGTCATGTAAAACATCGATTCTAGTTAGACCTAGACTAGATCTATCCTTTAGATTCTAAAAATTTAATTGTTCATCTTAAGATTTTATTTTATGGGACAATGTAGCTGACCGATTTCTAGTTTGACTAGATCTTTAATAAACGTTAGAAATAATAATCAAATAATCAAACATATTAATAAAATATCTAATCTAATCTAGATAGAGGCCTAGATCTCTCTAGGTCTTGGATTCGATTAACTAGGCCTAATAGGTTTAAGTCAAGACTAGATCTCTTTGTAAAACAATTTTCACAGTGATCGCCAAACTTGACCTTTTCGCGTAGATACGGGCCAAATCTAGATCTAGATTAGATTCACCATTCTAGATGAACGTTATACTAGATCTAGATCTAATTCGTCAGCCTAGATTAAAGAAGGTGATTGGAAAAAAATTCTAAGGGGTAGATCTAAATCTATATAAATCCAAGTCTAGGTTCTAAAAATCTAGGGCCTAGAGAAATCTTGGAAATCTAGATTTAAGAGGCCTATGTAAATTATTATCGTTAAATTTTTAAGGAATTAGTTAGCCTACTTATTCTGCGGAGAAATAGATCTAGACATCTAGATATCTGGATCTTGTTCGAACGTCATGATGGATCAGTGAGAAAAAATACATTTTGAAGCCTTGTCCACCAATGCACTGGCGTGACGTATCTACATCTAGACTCAGGAAAACAATTTTTAACTAGATTCTAGAACTAGAACATGTATTATAATAGCTTAATTATAGCAGACAGGCCCGATGCCGTGGAGTCCATACCAATTACATCTAGCATTCTTTTTGAAAGGCGTGTAAAGGATTTAATGTATAATCAATTTAATTTTTTTTTTTTTTGTAAAGAAGAAACCTACCTTGACCAATGAACCAATGTTATTTTACAATCAAAAAGTAAGACTGGAATCTAGATCTAGTCTTCTGAAAATTAACTTGCAATATAAACGGTAATTTGTAGAATGGACTGACTTTTTCTTTTTTGATTTGGCTCAAAAATTTATCTCCAACAGAGCCTATACAAACATGTTTTGCGAATTCGACTTTCACATGGAATAATCTAGATATGACTATAAAATGTGTTTATATTTTGTCTCTCAAATAATTACTCTAGAAATGTTAGCAAAGTTAAGTGTTTGCACTGCATTAGGGCAACTATACAGATTTTGTCAACACGGTTTTTATAGAAAATAATTTCATATGTTCCAACATGTATCACAATATCTAGAAAAGCTTAATGGTAAAGGAGTAAAAAATGATAATGAAAATACATTTTGTGCCAAATATTACCCACTCTTCGATGGTCGCAATAAATTAAATAATTGCCACCTTATTTTTGATATATTGAGGGTTTTTTTAAACTTGTAAAGTATACATCTAGCTTTTGAACCCATGATTTTTTTTTCTATTGTCCCCGCAGGTCCTAGTGCTATCCTGTCTAACCAAGCAACTTTATAAAGCTGGAAACAAGACTTTTAAGTGATGCTCAAAGAAGTCTCCAAGGCAGTGGAGATATTCCACAAGATTGCCTTTAAGAATCTAGAGTTGAAGAAGATTATTTCAGAAAGCCAGATTCGCTTGTTCATTTCCATTTTCACTGAGCTTTTGTTAGTGAGATATGAAAAATTTTGGTTCCCAGAAGAGCCGGATCGTGCAAGTGGATTCAGGTGCATTAGAGTCAACCGGCAGTGCATTGATCCAGTCGTTACTGAGAGCTTGATCAAGGCGGGATTCCCCAAAAGTAAACACAAGCAACTGATTAGCCATGAACTGACTGTGTGGGTTGACCCTGGAGTTGTTTCAATGCGAATTGGTGAAGATGGAAGTGTTGGGCATGAGGTAGTTGATGAGCAGCTCTATGCTAAGAACATGGCCAAGCGAGGCTCTTCTCCCAAGCCCAAGTCGACTGGGTATGGAGATTTGGACATCGACGAGGGCATCGGGTCCCGTAGCCCCAGCCCACCTGATACTCCCTCAAGCTCACCTTCCAATGACTACACGCCAACACGCCGCGTGGGCCAGTTCAGGAAGTCGCCACCGCCTCAGGAGTACAACCCGTATGCAATGAGTGCTCAAGTGTGCAATGCTGGTCGTAGGCTCCCTCCTCGCCAAGTCATACCTCCTCATCCAAATCATGTCTTGCAGCAGCAACCATGCACCATGTCTCCATCCACTAGCTTGTATTCCGCACCACCCATCTCAGCCCAGCCTCAGGTTTCCCGTCCGCTTATGCCTCCAAGCTCTGGTATGATGGCGCCCCCACCTTCCAGTGGAGCTCTCTACCATTCTAGCGGAAACATTCCAGTATCTGCTTCCTCCCTCGGCAGCCCTTCCTTCCCATCGGCTCGTCGTAATGTTTTTGGAGAGTGTGGAGGAATGGCTCAGGAGACTTTTGGGAAAATGGCTGCTAGAGACTATCATGCTATGGCCATGAATTACCACGGCAATTCCTCCAACTACATGGACATTCCTGTGGTGGCGTAGATCACCGAACTTGCCCTTTCCTGAACTGAAATATAATTGTCTGTGTGTTGCGTAAATCTCTCCTTAAAGCTAAAGTTCTAGGAATGGTGCCATTTTTAGTTCCTTTTTTTTTTTTGTCGTTGTGTGTAGTACATTATATATGACCTTTCTTTTTTAAAATTGAGAGGTTGAAGTGATTATCAAGTTATTTGCATGCATGTTCTCTGTCGACAAAGAATCAGCTCATTTGATCATCTTTCTGCATCATGTCAAACTTAGACATAGGAAATGACATGAGTCTAATTGTTCAATTGTAATATTTTGCTTTTAATTTATTCCATCCGTTATTCCATTCTAAAAAAGGGGGCTCTTATCAAACAGCTTGAGAGAGCTTGTTGGTTTTATCAGAAATTTCTTAAACTTTTTTTTTTTGGCTCCTTATGCATTTCTGCTGTTTATAAATTCACATTTGAACCCCTGCCAGCTTGACTTTAGTGTAATGCAGTGGTAGTTTTTAGTCAGCAGGATAATTGTAAGATAACCTTCTCCTTTCATATTTTTTTTTCTTTTAATCATAATTTTACTTAATCTTTGTGTGTTATGCATGCCGAAGCTATTAATTGTTTTGATCAAACATGATAAATTTGAGTTTTCTTTTTTCAGGAATCTTTTTTTTTTTTTTTCAGCAATCTTTTTTTTCTCGTCTATAATTGTTCCTAAATTTTATGTATTCAAAAAGATCATTTTTGGTTCCTGTGGCGTACAAGTTAAGGGCTCACTTTTTAACATCTTGACAATTTTTACAGCTCAACATATGGTTTTGTGTTCAAGTTATTTTGCATATCTGGTACATCAACCTCAACAAAGAAATTGTTCTACATTTTTTTTCACATTAATTTTTTTTTTTTTCAAATACAGTTGTATTCTTCTAATTTTTCAAATTCCACAATCCAGATTTGTCGTTCATATTCATAACAATTGAGATAAAAAGCTTTTCAAGAAACACTAGTTTGATTATAAATTTTTTCATAGATTGGATATGATTTTTTTTTACTTTAATATTTTTGTTTGTTTCAAATGATTTGCTTCAGATGGCTGCTCATAATCTTTTAGTTCCTTTTAGTATCGCTGTTAAAATTCAAACTTAGCAATGTTTTTCGCGCACATTTTGGGCTTATTAATCGTATAAATGAAAAACGCATACAACTTTTGGATTTTTGTCAAATTCTAATTTGATCATTTTAATTTCGGAATTAAGTACAGATCTACATTTGGCTTTTACATAAGCTGTTTTGTAGCATTTAAAGTTTAAGTCAGTTTCTAGGATCATCCATCGATTCTTTGTCTACATCGAGATCTTGTTTATTGCAATGGCTGTTTTCTGTTCAATCAAAATATTGGACTTCCTAGTATGTACATACATGCTAAATGTTTTCCTCTCTGGTTTTCAAAGTTAATGTGAATTATGTACATGTATGTTGCCCAAAAAAGGAGTATTGATCTCAAGTCAAATGGCAGTTCAGTGGACTTGAACCATTTCCAGTTCCACTTGTCCGCTCACCCTCAGCCGACAAGACCTATATTGATACATGTATATACCAACATATCTTCAGTGACTTGCCATACGTGCTTACAATTGGAAACTGTGATAAGCTTTAAATGCCTTCATGTTGGATATTAAAAAAAAAGTAGCAGCTATTTTTCCCCACAGCATTGATTAGGCGTCTTTGAAATGTGTAAGTAATTTACTGTTTTGTTTGCATTCATTTCATTGTTCAAAACATCCCGGCTTGATAAATTCATGTGAAATAAGTTGTAAATTTGTATAGATCTAGAGGTTCATCCAGAGAGCTCTTAACTTTTTCAAACTATAATAGCTTTGACCTTTTTTTTTTACTCATTGAACATTCTTTGTAACAAGCCTTCTCATTTTGTGTGCATTGTATGATTGTTTACAAAATTGTATGTGTGTGTGTGTGTGTGAAGATCTGCATCTAATTTTGCCGTTTCGGTTTGGACATAAATTTATAACATGAACAGTTTCAAAATCTGATATAAAAAAGACTGGTATAGTCATTTGTAAACATAACTAAGACCTAAAATTATATAGAGGCACTGTAAATGCTTGACACTGATACATGTATTTTGTTGTTTGTACTTAATGCCATTGCCAACACAAAATGGTTGGCTTGTTGAAATAGTGTTCTTTGATCATTTCCATTTAGTTTCCATACATTTTTTAAATCCCTCTGCAACATGAAACCAGTCTTTCAATACTATCTGCTCACTGAAATCTGGGTGGACATGCTGATATTATGTTCAAACATTAACATCTGCAGGTTGTTTGCAGAATCATTTTTATTAAAATACAGAGGAGCATTTGTTTTCATTGGGTCATCTAGTCTGGCTTGTTAAAACTGGCGTGTCGACTCTGGTGTGAAGCGAGTGCAACGCGAGTTTTCCACGCAAGTTTTCTGATTGTAATTATGGCAGCTTTCCTTTTTTTTACAGATCAGACTCCACAGAGGTTGGTGCTTAGCATTTTTTTCTGTTGGAAAGTCGTGGTTTTCCTTTATGTATGTACAGTATCCTATTATTGAGTGATTTTAAGTTTGAGGGTTTTTTTTCATGATTGATTACATGACATGTGTGTATGCTAAGTTTGGTATGCTCTTTCCATGATTGTGGACCAAATTAGGTTACTTGTTTCATGTGCAATAAAAACTCCTTTGTGTTGTGGATTTAGATGGCTAAAAAGAGGGAAAGCCTACGAAAATGAAAGGGGAATCAACAATAACGGTGCAAATATCCATTAAGCTTTGGTGCTATTAATATTTGCCGCTTTGAGGACTGGTCATTTTAAAATTTGTCAGTGAAAATAACTTTGAAAAATTTTTAATGAACACATAAGTTGGATTTAATAGAACTGAATGGTGATGTTTTTAAATGAAGTGTGATATTGATTTTGCAGATTGTTTACATTTTGCTTGTGGTATATGAGCATGTTGGTCTTAAGACTCCACAAATGTCTTTGCATATGAGCATGGTAGTCTTTTAAGACTCCACAAATGTCTTTGCAGTGAGTGAGTGTCAAAAAGGCTAGTGATGTTTTAAGAGCTCTGATACGATTTTTAACAGCCCACCTTGGTTTTAATTTTGTTGTATGAAACTACCCATTATGTTTTGTTGTTGATACCCCTTTCAATTTTACCTGGAAGTAACAGGCATGCCTCAGTGACACTGCCAGTTTTAACTTGCTTTTATTTGTATTACAATGTATTTACAATGATATAAAAATCCAGAAAATGTCAAAGCATCACATTGTTTCATTCTAGGTCATGTATGACGTTAACTGGTTAGATATGTACTGGTATTATTCTTCGCCAAGAGGGTTGATGCAGACAAGATGGTTGCATCAGCTTATGTACAACCCAAATGTTATTAAATTTGCTTTATTAATCTATATAAACAAATTACAATGGAAAAAACACAAAAATTGGAAATGAAAAAAAAGAGATGTACAGAATTTCTACCATTGTAATGAAATGAATTTGTATCGTGCAATTGTAATAAAACTTGCTCTAGTTGGACATCTTTTGTTATGCCTTTTCCTTCTATAATACTGTTAAAGTGTTATGCTTCAACTCTATTATTAGGTCTGTGGTTTTATCAGGCATGCATTGCAGTTTTGTTAAGTACCTAATCCGTAGACCAACCTGTAGATCAAAAGATTGTTTTACTTCATTCAATTTCAATTTAAATAAGACAAATCATTCCTCATCTCTCAAAGTTGTAGAGATTTCATCAAAATACATAACATGGCAGTATTCATTTGAACACATTTTCTTGGCGAATTCAATTTCTAGATGTATACAGTTTCATTTTCCACCATTCGCAAAGCAAGACGTCAGATAATGTTCAGTAAAGAGTTCCATAGGAGATAAGTATCCAAATTTAACCCAATGACAATCCTTAGTCAATTCTGATGTGCAGTCAATCTCAGCAAGTCCTGAATATTGTTTCTGTCCAGATGTGCCCGACCTGTCTCGCTAAAAAGGGGTTGTGTTACAAAAATATAATGTAAAAAATTAGACAAAAATTAAAATCAGTAATAGTGCATGCGTCAGAATCGGCAAGTAACAGATTAAACCATAGTAGTTTTTTAGTACAATCTTTCCGGGCGCAACGTGGTTTAGATCTACATTGGTGCACAGGGAGCAGCGGCTAGTGGCACGCTGCTTCCAAGTTACAACATCGCACATGATCGCAGTGCCGAGTAGAGATCATTTTTACGTTTCAGTTTCACCCTAGACTGGCTAATGTGTAACGCAATGTGTAATACGTACTAGGCCTAGTAGTCCCAATACAAAAAATTGGACTTTGACCCTAACGCATGTCTTTGTAAAAAGCCAAGTGGGACAAGCCTGACGTGGCTAAATTTTCTCATAGTGATATCTTTAACCAAATCCTTTAAAATTTCTTGAAGTGATAACTCTAGGCCTCTACATTGATTCAAGCAAATCTGCGGTAGTCAGTTTAATTTAAACATGTACATATAGGCCCCCTATTTATGATACAATCATTATATTTATTGTTTTTAACCGAAAGTAAAAGTTTAAAACAGGCTATGAATTTTTTAGCATTAGTGCAAATAGGCAATACAATAATATGACTGGAGAGAGAGTATGTGACTGTGAGACAGGCCACAGATGGATGGGCCAAGGTGGTGTTATTTTTAGGCATCTGATTCTGAGAACATTTGGGTTGACGTCTATCCACAGTTCACATTTCCTCACACACCAAGTCGAACCAGACAGTGTACGTTAACCTAGGATCTCTGGTTCAATCACTTTTAGCCTAAATCTTTAAGCCAGGAAGAAAATATATAAATCAAACCTTTAGGAACGCACCAGCCTTGTGACTTAATGCACTGTCTGTATTAACAACGCAGCAGGGATTTATCGCTGAGTGTCGGGATTTCCACAGGAGAGTCATTTAGTATGATTTACAAGTGTTCAACTTTAAAGTCTCGTGGAGCTGAGCTCCTATATAAATAACAAAGATCAACACCCCCCCCCCTCACAAAAAAGTAAGGAACATTGTTATAATTATTTAGTAGTAGTAGTAGTAGTAGTAGTAGTAGTAGTAGTAGTAGTAGTAGTAGTAGTAGTAGTAGTAGTAGTATCAATGGTGTTTTTGTCGTTATTATTTTTTTAAAGGTGTTGTTGTAGAAAGCTATACATGTAATTATGTATTACAATCAGTTAGCGTAAGCTTATATTATTACTTTTGTAATCAAGCCGCAGAATTAGATATTGATATTCTTTTTTTTTCTTTTTAAAGTGAAACTGCAACTTTGCCCGACTTGTTTTTTAAGGTACGAGACGCCACTGGGTCTATGCCTTTACTTCCACCGATCCATCTCCCTTGCGCGTCCTAGATTTTTTCCATGTCGCTCCCTTTCCGTTCGTCATTCCAGAAGTATTGTTCTAGATTATGTCTGCGCATGACATGGACAACACATAGCTTATGTGCCCTGATTTTATTGAAGAGGTGTAATCCAATCCGGTGCTTGCTTCTATCAAGAGACTTTCGTTGTCTTTTTGGTCGCCAATGAGACTTAGCATTCTTCTAGTTCTAGTGAACCACATCTCATTTACTGTGATACGTTTCTCTAGCTGTTTGTTTAATGCTGTAATACGTTTCCCTAGCTGTTTGTTTCACGTTGTAATACGTTTCTCTAGCTGTTTGTTTAATATTGTGATACATTTCTCTAGTTGTTTGTTTAACGTTGTGATACGTTTCTCTAGCTGTTTGTTTGACGCCATGCTACGTTTCTTTATCTGTTTGTTTAATGTTGTGATACGTTTCTCTAGCTGTTTGTTAATGTTGTGATACGTTTCTCTAGCTGTTTGTTTAGTGTTGTGATACGTTTCACTAGCTGTTTGTTGAATGCTGTGATACGTTTCTCTAGCTATTTGTTTAGTGTTGTGATACGTTTATCTAGCTGTTTGTTTAATGTTTAACTTTATGTCTCGCTTTCGTCCATGAGGACTAGATGTAGAAAGCACTTGGGAACTCCAAGTCTCACCTTAAGTGCTAGTTTGCTATCAGTCAAAATATGTGTTTTTATTTTCAGATTTGTTTGGCTTTTATTTTCTCTCTCTTCTTGTCTTTATTTCTGTTTCATTTTTTTTTAAGTACACATTTCATCGGCCTACTGATAGTTATTGCTGGGAGACTACTAAGATTTAAAAAAAAATTTAAAAAAACTTCATGTCCAATGTAATCTAACCAAGAGAAAGAAAGCCTGTGAGGAAAGGGTTAGGATCGATATAGCGTTAGTGAAAACAAACTTTTCTGAGTGCAATGTACCGTGCAAGTGGATGGAGTGTACTGTAATTAGTTTGTAAACATGCTGCCTTCAAATCCACACAGCCACGTAGAATCGATAAACAATGTTCTACATGTAGGCCTACGACCGTATATATAATTCAGTGTTTAACACGATTGCTTGTTGTTGTTGTTGTTTTTTTGTTTTTTTTTGTTTGTTTGTTGTTGGTTCGTTTTTTTACATTTCATAATAACGCAACCTGCCGCTAAAGATAAACCATTGCATTGTCAAGACTTGACTATTGAGACCTTGCTGCTAGTGGATGTCGCGCAACAACCAGAAAAGAACGTGTGTGTATATTAGTATTGATTTTTGCACACACACATACAAAAGGTCTCGTTAGGCAGAAGGTCTCCTTCAGTTTTTCAACAGGGCAATTCCATTGTAACATCTGCTGGTAATTAATAGATACTTTTAAACACATTCGCTTATCTGAAATAAAACTTTAACTCTGTATCACCCAAATTTATACTCTATTACTATGCAGATAGTTCTTTCCATTCATTCCAAACTAAAGGAAGCATTTGTATTTGGAAATTCTGTTCTCCTCTGTTCTCTAACTGACGCGTCAGGCAAGCGTAACTCGTGTCGCCCATGTGATTATGAATGGCAACAAAATAACTTTATAGATCTACCAAAGAAATGTTCTTGAGTTCCTTCATGCTGGGTCCATTGAGCTCCTTGGTTGTGAAACAACTGATGAAGCTTTTGGTGCCACCATTATATTTCGCATTCTGTTGAACATGAAGTTGCTTCACCTCTTTTGTTTCATTCCTGTTCCTGAATAATGATTGACCAGTTATCATTTTGTCCTCATCGATATTAAAGGTGAAACCATGTTCAATGAAAGATCAATTTATAAAAGAAATATTATCACGGTGTTTCGGTTGGAGAAAAATGTTTGAAATGCCTGTAGCCTAAGTTGTGGCTAAAATTTAATTTATTTCTAAATTGTTATAATAAAATAATGCTGTGTGTGGGCCACTTTCTCTCGTTGTTCTTCATTCCAGTGATTATAAAACACCTGATCTCAGTCCTCGTGCAGGCTAGTACAGCGATATATCAAGGCTGGGCTACTTGAAAAAGGAACAAGAGAAATTATTATTAATGAGAGCACAGCGATGTGAGTGGTGTTAGCTACACCGAGTCTTAGGGTCCCTACAGAGAGCCAACGAACATATTTCGGCCTGTAGGTGACATACAACACATAAAAATATCAGACGTCAGTCTTGGGGTACGTCCACAATGTAGTCTATATAGTGCTGATGTTGGACGTTAAACCAACTCAACTAAACGTAGTTGACATAATTATTTCTCCTGTCCCCGAACATTACGATGACTCTACACACAGGCGCGCATTTTCTGTGATGTTTGATAGCCAATAACGGTAACAAAACATTTATACACACCAGAGACAGGACACTCCTCAATTTCACACAGGCACACCAAGAAACAAACACAAAATATGCATTTTAAAACAAAAAACTTCACAAAACGAAATTCTGCTCGAAGGACCTCTTGAAATTTAATCGCCGATTTCGAAATTCAAATCAGATATTTTTGCTACAATGCTTCCTGGATGAGAAAATGGTCAGTGAAAATGTGACCAGTCCAGGCATAATGAGTTCACTCACTCAGCGACGATACGAAGACGGGCTACGTGCCCGCCAGAATCAGCGAGTTGGAATGAAACTATCATTGATTTTAAATGTTCTGTCGCCTAGAGTGCTCATCGCGCAGAGACTAAGCCGTCTTCCTGTATATTTGCAAAAACTACTCGTACATAGAGTGATTCCTATAACTTACGGAGCCGATTTACAATGACATAAATCTGTCGCCTCTGTGAACGCAGGCTTAGACATTGTATTTTTACTTGCTTAGCTTTAGGCCTATGGTAATTTTTTTAAAGTTCGTCTTCAGGAAAGACCCCCCCCCCCCTTTCCCCTTGTCGCACGTCAACATATTATAATTATGAAATATAAATACTACTCACCCCCATTGTGACCAGAAAGAATACAGTCACAGAAAAAGTTAACGTTATTAACGTAATTAAGTAAAACAAAACAAAATATACAGGAAGGGTAGTGAACAAAACCTGGAACTATTTGCTGAATGACAATCACGCGTTCTTACTCGAGATTATCATATCGTCTCAGAAGTCGTTTTATTATTGTTTCGTCTCACAAGTCGGTTCTTTTTATTATTTCGTTTCACAAGTCAGTTATTTATCATCTCGTCTCACAAGTCGGTTTATTATCATCTCGTCTCACAAGTCGGTTTATTATATCTCGTTTCACAAGTCGGTTATCACTTTACCGGAAGCCAGCCAGCAGACATTAGAGGGTCTTATAGCTCACACACAGATTTTGCGAAAAGTACAGTGCGTTGCAGGAGCATAAGTCCGTCTTCGTTATTAGGTCAATGAGTTTCTGAAAAAAAAATGATGTATAATAAAAATATAAAACATACCCCTAGAACCCAAGATATAATTTATGCATGTCACTTATGAAATATTGCAGATTAGGCAGGTAAGGCAAACCAGTAGGTAAAGCAAAGTTGACTCTAACTAGCAAGTGGATAGAGCGTTGGTCTCCCAATCGGGAGGTGTCTGGTTCGAAACCCAGATCGGTCAAAAATGTATATTGTCCATTTCTTCTGTATTTGGGTTGGTGTCACTTATACGGGCTATCTTTGTGACAGCACGTGCAATTTGTCAGACGTAGTCTTGGGCCCGTTCACAATGTAGCCTACATGCAGTTCTGACGTTGGAGCTAACAACAACACACAAAAAACTAGAGGCCTTACTCAGACCAGATGTTGTGTCCTACTGGTTGGGTGGGAGTCACTGCCTACTGTACTGCTGAAGTCGTGAGCTCTAGTCCTAAACATCCTGATCTACCGACATAATTATGTCGTTCGCTTGCACCGATCAGGGTACATGTATTGACAGATCTGATAATCGGACAAAATCCAAATATTGTCCGGCAGCTTATAACTTGTTATGCGAATAAGGTGGCGTTGGGGTTAAAGCGTCAGCCTTCGGTGCAGGAGGTCCAGGGTTCGAATTTCGCTCGAACCAGCTTGTATCTTTCTGGTTGGACCCGTAACCGATTAAGTATCGGATATCCCAATCTGGGGGTCCCGTCGCCGTTTATATCGAGACCGAGGTAACGGTACGTTACGCCTGGAGAGTATAGCTTTCTCTGACAAAAGGTTACAACACCACGTACTGTGTTGAACTTTTGAAGCTTCTTTCCTCTTTGATATTGGTTTTGCATTGCTGTCATTGTTATGAAATACATGATTGTAGAGAAGGCCCACACGCACATGACTTATTAATACGTGTAGAGGGTTCAAATTTAGTGCCAGAAGTAATATCCATCATTTATTGGCATCATTTAAGATTGGTATAACAAAATGCGAGCAACCCAAATGAATATCCTTTTTATTTTATTATCTTTGTAGCAACCAGAGATAACTTTATAAACATTCAGATAAAATAATTTTATAGAGAATGTGATATACAGGTTATAGGGCAACAATGGCAATAAAACAATTCACGAAGCATTTTAAATGGCATTATCGTCTGTAAAATGAAAAACAGCCTTGCTTAAATAAAAAAAAAATACAATAAGCTTAGTGATTATAAATAAAAACCACTCTCTCACACACACAACCCAACAATCTTTTCAACCACACGAAAGAAAAAACAATGCGTAAAGAGTAGCGCCCCTTGTTGATTTGTTTACAACTCAAATCGAAACTACAAAAACGAGTGCTACTGCCTTCTGAGTACTGAGTTGAGGACAAAATGTTGAATGATAGATCATATTGATACTTCTGTAAACCTTCTGTTCGAGATTCTACATATATAAATATTTCCATGATGAAGATTATAAGTTGTTAGCTCTAGTGTCTCTTACTTAGTCTAGATATCGTCGGCATCAATCTAGACTAGATCTATGTAAGCGGCCATTCATGATGCTGATGCAGTGGACTAGATCTAGGCCTTGATATGGATTTAGACAGTTCTAGTATTCTAGATTCTTGATTTATCTGGAATCTAGATCTGCATGATATGTACTGTAAATATGCACTGTTTAGTCTCGTTTTGTACAGATTACATTAATGCATAGATATTGGTGCTCGAGCTCATGAGTAGTATAAAATATTCAAAGCAAAAGTTCTAGATCTAGATAGCTAAATATATCTAGGCCTAGATGTTGAATATATATGCTACTATCAAGAATATAGATCAGAAACAGACCTTACTCTTTGAACTAGATCTTTTTACCTCTCAAAATACAGAATTCTCATAATGGACTTAGAATATCGAGGAGAAGGGAGTGCAGCAATGGTCTTTGCTCTACCCAAGGTAAATTTACCGCTATATTATTATTTTTTATTTACAAAGATTGATACAATTACACATAAATTTTATAAGTCATAATACACAGTAAAAAATAATTGAATAACACAGCTCAAGTAGCTGAAAGTATATGTATGAAAAAGAAAACATTCATGCTTTCTAATGAACATGTAAATTGATACTTGATAAATGCCTCCAACATAAGGGTGAAATTTAATCCCACAGCTCTCAAGTGGTTTAAATGACCTCTGTGGGGTTTAAAATATTTTTTGTTTGTTTAAAAATCTACTGTGCCTATATTTTCCTGCTCAGTCAAACGAAGTTCTGCGATTAATCAAGTCTAACACCATTGCCAAGATACGGAAGGGCCTAAACTCTGGGGAGGGCGATGGATCTAACGTTGAGGTAAATATTGTTGAAGCATATACACTTTTTAATTATCTATCACATAAAGCTCAATACTCTTGTCTTTGAAATTGGCTAAAAGTTACAAATGTAGTTGTTTATCATGCAGGAAAAATTCAATTTTATTTCTAAATTCATAGTGTCGTCTGGGTGTGAGTTGTGGTTTAGTTTGTAGATTAAACATATGGAATGCATCTAGATGTTGTAATCTTTTTATTTTTCAGACCCTCCAAATGGCTTTAAAAGAGCAGTTAACAAATGTTATGGACTACATGAGAAATATCATGCAACCTCTCTTCTCCAATCGATTTATAGTTGTTCCGGTAAGGAAACCAAGCCTATTGTATAATAAATAATTATAGTAATTTGATCCCTTTTAAAATTCTGAAATTGTCATATATATAGTAAAGTAATTGCAATCTTATGGACAAATGACCAGATTTGTTTGTATCGATTTGTGATGCTGAATTTGTAGTTAATGTTGAATGTGATATTTTTAAAACTTCCAAACATGCCTTTCATCCTAACATGAGTTTAAAAAAATGGAAGTACCCGAAAAATAGTCATAAAAATTATATAATATTATGGATGTGATTGAATATTTAGCCATTGCACATCTACTTACAAAGTCACTTTTTTTTTTTGATCATATGAAGGATGTGAAATCTGTATCAATAACTCCTCCACAACGGCCATAGAACGTATGAATTTGACTCTTTTTTTTTTACATTTTAACAGACAATATTTATTATTCTTTTTATCTTTAGACTTTGGCAAAAGTACCTGAAGGGTTTACTAGCAAAGCTCTTGCTTTAACCAGACATGAAAGACCAGGTCAGTGAGATCATTAACTTGCTTAGTACATGTAGTAAAAACAATTGTATGAAGTAAAAATTTCAAGGACCTTTTAAAAAATCTCATGGACTGCAAGAAGATTAATCATACTTCAAAAACTCTGTTTCCAAGAAACTAAACTTGTCCATGTCATTGAAGCAAACACCCAAATAATCTGTCATACATTGTTTGCATATATATATGTTGACACTATTAAGAGGATATGTATTTAAGGCATTGTCTATTAAATCTTAAATTTGAGAGTTTTGTGTTCAAAGGTTTTTCTAAGGAGTTCTGTAAATGTAGATATGAAATAATTTTTTTAAAAAGTGCCTAGCTTGCATTCACACCTTATTTGCACTTCTTTCATCACAAGTTCATTAAATTCTCTTATTACTGGACTCGGTATGGGGCTTATTGGACATAATTCTATTGAATTCCTAAATATCTAATCACTTTACATTACTGCTAACTGTTTTGAATGCACTTAAAGATAAAAGTTTGCTGGTAATATTAGTACATGTATATTTTTTCTCCACAGACAATATTTACAATGGGAAAAAACGTATTTACTCAATTAATATGAAACAATTTTCAAAAAAATGTTCATGCACTTCTCATTTGTTTTCCTTGCCCAAACGGGCATTTTCATTACTCCACCATTTTTTTTTGCTATGTATTATGCTTTAATTTTTTGGGCATAAATTTTCACCTTAATTGAAAAACAATTGTTTCATGCATTTCTATACTATAGAGCAACAGACAGAGTGAGAAAACTCAATTTCTATGCATATGAGAAAGAAAACGTTATTTGCTTGTTGCTCTATTATTTTATTCTTTTGGATTCTTTGCTTTTTGTGACAGTTCATAGGAAAAAATCAAGTGACAACTCTCTGGATAGTGATATACAGTGGGCCTTTGTTCTCCCGGACTGCTGTTTTGTGCATCAGAAAAACAGCAACTGTAACTTCAGCAACAGGGCTTTGGAGACACACTCTGATCTGAGTATACTTCTGGAAAGTATATGTAAAACAGACTTAGACCCTAATGAGCATAAAGAAAACACAGTCTGCACCCATAGCCAAGAGAGTACACCCGACTCTAGTGATAATGTAACTGCTCATGCCAGCAATGATCTTATACAGACCAAAGTGCCAAAGAAAGCTCAAAGAACTTCTATTGATGACGCATGTTGCCAGAGTAAACAGCTTTCCAATGGAAGTAGCACCTGTGATGAAGCAAATCCGACGTTGATGGTTGGAGAGGCAGGGAAAGTGTCATCTGAAGGAGGTTGTGAAAATACTTGCGGAGAATGGACTAATCATGTTGATCAGCAAGACTTCACTCTAAGCTTTGAGATCAAGGTAGGCTGAGACAAAATTAAGATATTGTCTGATCTCTGCCTGTCTGTCATTCTCTTTGAGACCTATTGTTGTATTTAGTTTTATTTATATGCCTCTGGTGCCTTTTTCATTTTTATTTCCTTAGTTATGTCATCTTCATTTTGTTTTCAAATTACCTCCTTTGTCGAGAAAATTTGGTAAAATAGACAAAATATAACATCTACTTTTTTCGGCAAGACTTATGTTAAAACACATGTGGCTATTTGGAGGGGTTGGGGGTGAGGGTAGTCTGGGTTAGAACATTGGCTTTTGACGCAGGAGGTCTGTGGTTCAAACCCCGCTCTGGCTACCTCGTCCCCTACTGGTAGTGTCAGTGTGATAGGCTGAGACAAAGTCATGGTATCCCCAAACTGTCTCTGTATGGCAGTACGTAAACTTGTCAGACGTTAGCCTTGAGGTCTGTCCACCATATAACCTATATAGTGCTGACGTTGGACACTAAGCAACTACACTGGGCATATTTGGCCACTGACCTCTACCCTACCCGATCATTGATGTTGATGTGATAGGTACAAATAACTTGATATCATAATTGGTCAGAGTAGCCCAAAACCTTTTACTCTCTACTTATTGCAGCCAAAGAAAGCTTACATGACTTCAAAGACAAGTGGAACAGGAAAAGCCCAAGTCTGCAAGTTTTGTATGCACCAGTGCCTTAAGGTAAGACGCTTATCCTTAGCAAAATGGTTATTTTGTTGTTGTTGTTGTTTTGTATAAAGAGATTCAGTTCCACTACAGCCTATAATTATAACATTCAATTGTTTTCCTCTGTTTATTGTGTTGTATTATAATGATAATTACATGTACTATTTATTGTACTATGTGTTATTGTTGTTGTTGTTGTTGCTACTTTTGTTGTTATTGTCATTACTATTTTTGTTGTTTGGGTGGTGCAGTTGTTCTTGTTATATTTTGGATCACAAACATGAAGCAAATTTGTTATGACTAAAAACACTATACATATGGATACTCTATGGTAGAAAACGATCTTTTGTTGTTGTTATAAAAATCAATATTTGCTGCAATAGACGAAGCAGTGATGTAGGCCTAGGTCTTGATGGTCGAATTTGATTGCTCTCCATTGAAATACCATGACATAATAGCAATCACTGTTAGTGTATTGCTTTGTATTAATCGTGAATAATAATGGCTGTTACTGGGCTGACGTGTCGTAACTAGAAACTTCAAATCTCTCTCTCTCTCTCTCTCTCTCTCTCTCTCTCTCTCTCTTTCTCTCTCTCTCTCTCTCTCTCTCTCTCTCTCTCTCTCTCTCTCTCTCTCTCTCTCTCTAGGTATCGTTTGGTAAATTTGAGTGCTCATACTGTAATATTAAACCGGTAATGTTGACCATTTCCCATTATGAACTTGTACTGGATTGATCTAATTGACTGCGAAAAAGATAGATAGTGGGCCTGGCTTTCTGTTTTGTTTGGTTTTGTTTGCTTAGCCAGGGCTACGTGACCTGAGGATGCAGATACAAGTCAATAAACTTTGCAGAAAGCTTGGCATAGGCCTAGATCTAACTTCGAAGCCATTATTTAATACATGTATAACAACTTGGTCTAGCCTAAATCTAGTATTTAATACAATCATGTATTAACAACTTGGTCTAGCCTAGATCTAGGCCTAGGCCTACGTCTTCTTTCGAAATGCCTGCAAAATGTAGACGTGCGTGACCTCGAGATGCTTAGTTGTCCCAAATACAGAGGCCTAGGCTACAACTATATGTGTCGCAGTAGCCCACCCAACGAGCACCGAATTAACGAATTACGGTTCGACCAAAAAAACAACGTACGTACTAGGCCTAACCAATAATAATAATATTACTATAATTGCGTATACGTATTTTGCAGGTTATTTACAATTTTTGTTCTTTGGAGTTGAGCAGTAGCCTACATATTTCGTGATCCTACACTTGCATCTTTGCCGTTTCTCCCTTTGAGCAGCCTATTTTGATTTCAGATTTAGAATGATATTCTTGATAGTTGATACCCACCACTATATACCCCCTACCCCCCCAAATTGGTCTCTGTCTGTCTATCTCTTTTTGTCTATCTCCTTCTCTCTTACTATCTCTCTCTCCAGTTCATCATGGTCCCCTAGTCCTTGGTTTCTTGTTTTTGTCTCGATTTATACTAGTAATAATAAATAGGGAATGGATGAATACAAGTACATGACAGGAAGTGGCTCTTTGTCCGTAAAAGGCTATTCTTCCGGTAACCAGACAAACAGCCTCATGGCTATCGTCCGGTAGCCGGACACATTAAGTTTTGTTACTCCCTACTTGATATACACTTCTATCAACGTTATGTGTCATACTTATTTTTGAATTGAAAGAACGCCTCAAACGTAACAGTTGTGGCCAGAAATGAGAAGTTTGTTTTTACGTAACGTGAAAAACAAATACATGTAATGCACTTAAAAAATATAACAAAAACAACCTCTCTGTCAAACTTTTGTTGTATATTTAACAATAAAAGTCAAAACAAAAAACTAGAACTGTAACCTTCCTAGCGCAAACCTCGTTTATGTAGCACTTTCCAGTTCCACAGTTAGTGAAACTTCGGAGACAAAATTACTATTTTCCAGTGACATCAGCATCCGTATTAATAATAGTACACCTGAGCAGCCGATCCTTTCTTTTCACTTCAGGGAGGCAGAGTTTCAGCTGAGTCAAAAATAATGCTGACGCAGACTAGACAGTGGAGTCTGCGGCGAGCAGGCTGGGTCCAGATTTAGCAGTCATCTGTCTCGCTCTGTTTTCAACATCTCTTTTTTTTTTTTCGCCGGTTCCAATTATGTTAGGTTTTGTTTGTTTTTGTTTTTTTGCTGCAACAGTCCAATTAAATCTTGCTGAAAGTAGATTTTTAAAAATAAATTAAAAACATCCTGGACCAATTTAGATATGGTTTGTTATTTTACAATCATTGCAACCATCCTATTAGTTATCCTCCTCCTCCCACCCATCCCCATCCCCCTTTTTCCTCCTCCTCCTCCTCCTCCTTCTTCTTCTTCTTCTTCTTCTTCTTCTTCTTCATCCTCCTCCCCCCCCCATCCCCACCCCTTTTTCGTCTTCCCCCTTCTTCTTCCTTCTGCTCCTCCTCCTCCCCCTCTTCCTTCTTTATTTTATATTTCCATTGTTTTTCTTGGACTCTAGAAATCAATAAAGCCCCCCCCCCCCCCC
>RQTK01000301.1:130390-145390 GCA_003991915.1 Elysia chlorotica
ACTTGTTTGTGGCAGGCTGAGCAGGTCCCTCTACACGGCTGTGGCTGAGACAGCTAGATCTAGACCTGGGTCTTCTCGTACTGTGTCCGTGTGGCATTGGCAGCGCGTTAGTTTTGGGGTCAGAATACAGGATACACAACATAAATCTTTATTCATTCCTCAAAGGAAAATTATAGTACACTTACTTCATACAACATACGAAAGTAAAGTTTTCGATAAGAAAATAAAAAGGTAGAATTTTGACATGAAGATTAATAATACACTCGGTATACATACTATATAAATCATAATATCACAATATCGCAGCTCGAGTTACTGAATCTATGTTTATAAGAAAAATCTAAAGTTGTGTAAACGTTGTAAATTATACATAAAAATTAACACACGTACAAAAATGTATCCGCGATACAGTCTAGTTGCTGACGATGGGCGTTTAGAAACCAACCATTGAACCTATACTCGTTGTGAGCGCGGTATCTAGGCCCTATACTGTGCTATAGCTTTTGTATAAAACAACTAGTAAACTTGTGGACGTTCGTTTTTTGTTTGTTGTTTGTTTTGGTTTTGTGTCATCTCCCCCCACCCCCCTCACACACACACTTTTTCTATAAGAACTGTTGTTTTGTTGTTTCAGGTATATAGAGATCAGTTATTACTAAGATTTAGTATGGAAACAATGATGCAACCGTTTATGGTGGACTTCCTGAAGAATATAGTGTTAATCTATGGATACACAATAAAATTGTGTGCATGCAATGGTTGAATGGAGAGACTCACACTAGTCTAACTTCTAGAATGCACTCTACTTGTATGATATTTATTGTACAGTATATACTGCAGTGTGTTTCTTCTCCATGATTTTAAGCGTGCCCTACTGCCACTAGCTGTTTGCCTCATAAATACTATTGCGCTGATGTGTCGCATACCAGTTTGGAACGCGGTGCACAATGTGATTTGGGGACACGCGTCTGCGAGACCGCATTGGTATCAATATAGTGTGACCGGCTCTGCCTGCACTGCGACAGCGTGGTAGAACGTAAATTTGTCAGATGCTGCTATTGGAGCCCGTTCACAAAACAGCCACTTAGTTCTGACGTTGGTCGCTGAGCAGCAAACAAACAAAACTACGAGGCTGCGACGTACTGAATAAACAGAGCCAGACTTTTTGCGTCGCCCGAGTATTTTTACACCCACTACATTAGTTCGTGTGAAATAAATTAAAAACTATGTCCATAGCTTTCAAAGAGGGGGAACTGGCGCAAGTAGTAGTGCGTTGGTCTTTCAATCAGGAGGTCCCACGTTCAAATGCCACGATCGGTTCAAGCTGGACACAGTTCTAATAAAAAAAAATAGCAATAACAACAGCTACAACAAACCTATTATCGTATTTTCAATCAGAAAGTTTTGTAAAATAGGTATCATTTTCACCTCACTTGCATTTTGGTATGAGCCTTACTTTTGCCATCTATAATCGTAGCGCTGTGACGATACCTTTCCCTTGTTTGTCGTGTGCTTGGTATCACTATCAGCAGCCTTTACATTCTATTTTAGCATTAGTATAGTGAGTCAGAGGAAAAATATCAACAACAAACCACTTCGAATAAAAGTCACTCTTGTGAGTGTTGAGAGATGATTAATTTGTAAACCTTACTAAGTTACACATAATATTATAGAACTTGGTTGTGCTTGATATGAACATGGCTATCTTTTCCCCAAAAACCCACGAAGTAAAATTGAAACCTCTCCTGAGCAAGACCAAGTAAGTTGGGGATGGTGCAGATGGATTGAACAGTGAATGGAAGTGGCTAGGATAGCTGTGCCAGGCGATGTACATTGGGAGCAATGGCGAGTTGGAAATTCATTAATCTAAAATTAAATTGGTTTGAATTCAATCCAGTTTAGTATAACGTTGGCCATCGGGAGGTCTAGGTTCGAGCGTAATAACGGGCAATTTTATTTCGTCTCCTAGTCCTACTAGTACTAGTAGGATAGGTGCCAGTACGCGTATTAATATAATAGCTGAGACCAGTCACTGCTACATATCTCCGTTTGTCACTGTCTGACAGTACGCAAACTTGCCAGTCGTTAATATAGGGTTATCCTTTGCCGGATCCTAGGCGACAGTAAAGTCTGATGGAGCTTCTCTCCTCTAAAGAATTGTAATTTTGTCAGGCTTTCAGTCAGTTCAGACAAGCGGCACGCCCCACGAAACTGGTAAAACTACACACGCTGAATTATCAAAAAATTATTTTTTTTTTAGATAACTATATTACATAATAACATAGATGTATATCAGGTATTGTTTGCTTTTAAAAACAAACGTAAAATTTGTAAAATAAACTCCGTCTATGGAAGATCTCGATCAAGGCTAGGCCTCTGATATGCGTAAACCTTATTCCTACTGTCTTTTGACCAAGGCGTGCTCGTGACGTCACTTGGAGGAACGCCGAACGTTGAACGCACGCGGTAGCGCATTCGTCGGTACACACCAGCGTGGCCGCGGGCAGCGCGTGAACTTGTACTGCTGTAGGCCTATGCTAAGGAAACCAGGAAAGGCTAATGCTAGCCTTGCTAGGCCCCAAGCCGTCGCTGTGTGTCGCGCCGCCTAGGCGTGCAGCGTGCAGGCGTGTGTTATCAAACCGGCGCGGCTTGCGCAGGCCTACCAAACGACAGTGCTGGCGTCCCACTTTTCTTTATTCACTGGCACATTTCGAGATTATCGTTGGTACATTAGTCTAGAGATCTAAGTTAAAATAAATCTTTTCAAAATCTAGTCTAGATCTAGTTATAGAGATATTCAAACAGATCGAAGCGACATGTTTAACCGTTTTAAATCTAAGGGAGGTCTTCTGAAGTCCTCCACGGGCACTGAACGGAAAGAAAACATGTCGCCTCAGGAAACCGAAACACTGATACGAGAAATGGAAAAGAGATCCCTTCTGTGGAATACCAAGTCTCCATTTTACAAGGACCAGTCGAAGAGGATGGATGCGTGGAGGGAGATCGCTAGAGCTGTCTACCCAGATATCACTCCCAAAGGGAAAATAGCCGAAGTGAAAAAGGGTGAGTGGCTATTATTAGACTCAATCATGAGTGATTTGGATTTTTATGTATAATTTAGATCTGCATAGTTTAGCTTAAGATCCATCTCTTTCCTTTTTTCGCCTGTATCTAAATACTTACAATGTATGAATGTATACATTCTCTCTCTTTCCTTGTCCTTCACCATTTAAAAAAAGAAAGAAAGAAGCACTATCTTTTCCTTCACCTATAGATAACTTTAAATGGTTTCCCTTGAGAAAGAGAGATTTCAACCTAAATAAGAATGGACACATTAAAATTATAATGTAAATTTCAATTATTTCAGTATTTTCTTGCTCTTAATAATAGTTAATACTAAAATTACCAGTATTAATTTTGAAAAGAGAAATCTGAAAAGTTTTTTTGGCCTGTAGTTTATGGTACCTAGTGGGTTTTTTTTGTTTTTTTTTTCCGCACCCTGATCATCATATCAGGAGACCTAGAACAGAAGAAGCAATATTCATTGATCATGGTCTTTTACCAATACATATGTACCATTCCTCCCTTGAAAATGTTTTAGTGTTAGTCCTGGCTCACTTAGCCTATAGATCCTTCCTTACTTTCTTACTTTTATTAAGTGCTGTAGAGTTTAAAAAAATTTTTTAGCCTTAATGTAGTAACCATTATTAAAAGTTTTCTAGAATTAGAAAAAAAAATTTTGCAGTTTTTTCTGTCACATGTCATTTCATAATTGTTTTTTTTTTTTTATCTATGATTTTCGTAGAGTTTATGATCAATTTCCTTGCAGGGTTCATAAACAATTTTTCACAAAACTTTATTTTTCTTTACATGTTTTTTCATGTGAACTTAATCAGTGTCAAAAAAATAATGGTGCAGAAAAAATCAAGCCAAAATCTTTATGTAAGGGAAATCCTACAGATGAGAAACTAGAATCTATAGTATTGCAAAATAAATTCAAACTAAATTTATTTAAGCCTAGATCCACATTAGCAGCAAAATGTGTGTACATGTGTAGAGTTTGGGGTGTGCGCATCGTAAAACCACTTTATTTATATTGACTTAGCGTAACTGTTATGGTTTATAAATATCGAAAATGCAATAATAATAACAAGGTGAGCTGCGCATAGGATCCCTGGTTAGTTGCATGCATTGCATATTTGTTTCTCTGAAAACATGTCTCAATTACTTTTCTTTTTTGTGAAGGACTTTAAAGTAACCAAAGTTAAAATTTTTGATAAAGACTTCAGTTTTTTAGAAACAGGTCATATTTTTTCTTATCAATCAAAATGGAGTCTGTAAGTACAATCAATATAATTCTGAAGTTAGTGTCAACGTGCTGTGACTATTAAAACAAATTGGAATAGGCAAGCATGTGTTTAAGTATGCTGTAAAGGTAACCTTAAAAAAATGCACCTGATTTTGAGATACATCCTGGGACTGGGAGGTTTTTTATATAAATAAAATTTATACATACCGTTTCTTACTAAAAACATAAATAAATTTGTATCAATTTTTTTCCCCTCTTCCTTTATCATGCCCAGTGAAAGATTTGCAAGCCAGGTGGAAAAGCATGCGGGATTCCTACACAAAATACATGAGACGGCTTCAAATAAATGGCGATAGTTCACACTCTAAGTACAAACCTTACGTCTATGCGCCTCAACTTGCTTTCCTAGAAAAAGTTTTGTCCTTTCGGCTTGAGAAAAGGGACAACAAGGACCAACAAGCAAAGCCCGACTCCCAACAGCAAGAGGGTGAATTGGAGGAACCAGAGAGTGAAGAAACCCCTGAAGACATGGAGGGGGAAGATAGCGGTGCTCCTAATATAGCAAGTTCTATTAAAGGGGACAGCAGTGTTTCTACTATAACAAGTTCTATTAAAGGGGAGAGCAGTGTTCCTAATATAACGGAAAGCAGTTCACCTGATTTAGCAGAAAGTTCTTCTTACATAGAGCCAACTCATAAACATTCACAAAAGCTCAGGATAAGCCTGGGTTCTTTCAAACCTGATCCAGACGCCGAATCCTCTCAAAACTTAGACGGGGCATCAGAAACTTTCACCAACATGCACCGTCAATCTGCAATGGAGGAAAATGACTTCCGGGTGCTTGAGGATGTGGTGCAGCGGATCGTCAAGAAAGAGGTTGGCATGGAAAATGAGCCAGACATGGCTTTCTTCAACATGTTGCTACCTACGCTGCGCAACTTCACAGAGGATCAGAAGCTCGAGTTCCGCACAGAGGTGCTGCTGATCATGCGCGCAATCAAGGCAGGCACCAACAAAACTGCACTGGCTGGCTCTTCAGGTGACTGCTGACGTCAACACTGGAGGTGATCAAAGCAGGCACTGGCTGATTCTTCAGGTGACTGCTGACATCAACACTGGAGGTGATCAAAGCAGGCACTGGTTGGCTCTTCAGGTGACTGCTGAAGTCAACACTGGAGGTGATCAAAGCAAGCACTGGCTGATTTCTTGAGCACTTCAGGCTAGCAAAGCTGCACTGGCATGCTCTTTTGGTCACTGCTGATGGGTGGAATTGAAGTTCTTGGGGACAAAATGAAATTTTAGTCCAACCAAAGTATCTGACAGCGACAATTAAGAAAGGAAATTTGAGCCTTAGAAAGATTTTATTTACATGTATTGTAAAGCCATGGTGTCTTCAGCACTTCAAGTTATTTGAGATATACTGGCTGGCTCTTCAGCTCCTTTCTTCAATGGTTATGGATACCGAGGGTGTGCTGGCTGGATCTCCTGGGCAACTGCTGACTTTCTGTGCCACTGGCTATTAATGACGTACTGGCTGGTTTTCTCTCAAATGCTGACTTTTCTGTGCCGTTGGCTATTAAGGATGTACAGTACTGGTTGAATTCTGGACAACTGCTGACTTTTCTGTGCCGTTGGCTAGTATTAAAGATGTACAGTATGGCAACTGCTGAGGTATAGTGTCGTCGGTTATTAAGGATATGGAGCCTGTTTTATTTACATGTATTGTAAAGCCATGGTTTACCTTATTTATAAGCAAATTCCACTATAGTCAGTACTGATTGGTTCTTCATGCAATCACTCATGAATGTCATCTGGTGACTGCTAGTGTATTAAGCGCCGTTGGCTATCAAGGTTAAGGATGCACTGGGTGGTTCTTCGGTTGTCTTTGAGTTTCTGCAGTCAAGTCTATACACATGTATTATTATAGGTTTTTATCGGCCAATCGATCAAATCCTTGTTTGCAATGTCTGCGGATACTAATGGAGGATGCTGTATGTCTTTTTTAGTACAGTGATATACATTGTTGAACTGGGTAGTAAATTATGCAACTGTACAACATACATGTATCGATGGTTTCACTTTCAGCAGTTAAAATTGAGGTCTTAAAACTGTCATGCTCTCTGTAGTTTTACTAAGACAGTAAGAGCATCAGACTGTTGATGTACAAAGTGCCCATATTAATTACAATTTTGTTTGTTTTTATTCAATTTATGCTCATTATAATATAGTAATTCATTCACATTTCTACAACTCAGGAAATGAAAACTACATGTATTGTCTTTTATTGTCAGTTTTTGGGTGTTTTCTTTTAATACCATGGCTGGTTTTTTAAATGTTTCCATTGCAGTGTACATACCATTATAGGATTATGATTATTACTTTTAATTCAGCACTAGGAAAACATGACGAGACATTGAAATATATTCTCAGTGATGTTCAGGACATAAATCATAAAATGTGACTAGATAGTAGAAATATTGAATTTATACATTAACTTCTACATAATAGTCTTCGTGTTATATTATTTTATCAATTATCACATGTGGTCTTTTAAAATTGTGCAAAACACTAACAAAGAAAATAATGATATGATGTCCAATCCATCACTGTCCTGTGTACAACTACAAGCTACAAATTTGCCTGGTTATCACAAGGAAAATTATTAAAACAAATTAGTCACAGAAAGTTGAATCTGATGTTACAATTTATTCTGGTGATGAATGCTTGCATGATACTCTTTAGTTATATTTTTGAAAAGTTATACATGTAAAATAAATTGTAATGCCTTCTAAGTCTCCTCAAGATAGCATTTTAAAGCACTGTATGATAAACCTAATAGTAACATAATAATGGCTAAAACTACATCTGAGATAGGAAAGAAGAAACTTACAAAAAGCACTATGGCGAAAGCTGTTTGTACTCTCTGACTCTGACAATAGCCTAGTAGTGGTATGTTTGTTCTCTAGATTGTAAGCGCTTTGGGTTTGGAAGACAAATTGTGCCAAAAATAAATGCGTTCTTAATCTTTGAGGCGTAGATCTAATGGAAATTTGGCAGATCAAGTCCACACTGTCCATAACTTTGTTAGCAGTAGATCTAGATCCTAGAGCTAGTGTGTTTTCACCAACTTTTAATTTGGCAGAACCATCCGATGTATTGGATTTCCATTATAAAAATATATTTCAAAGAATAACACACACAAGCTAAAAAAGGCTAACCCCTCGGGTACTTCATTGGCAGTTTAAAAAAAGACATTTGAAACAAATGAACAAACAAATATTGATAGACACCATTGAAGGCAGCTTAGCAGTGTCAATAATGACTCTAGAATCTAAATCTAGGGGCCGACAAAATAACGTTTCTGATCTCTCTCTCTCTCTCTCTCTCTCCCTTTCGATTTATTTTGTGTGTATACTTGTACATACGTACCTGCAAAAAACACTGTCACTTCTACCAGATGCTTTTCGTAGCCAGGGAAACTCTTCTTTCCATTTCTTCCGAAAGTCTCGGCCATTGTCAGTATCATACGCTTCTTTCTACTTTGACGCTATTACGCTTTCTCACGACTACCCAGTACACTCGCGACTGATGCAAGCTGGATGAACAGTGGAATTGAACGTGAAAACACAAAAAAGCGGATCCGGAAATAGCTGACTACTGGGTTTTCAGGTCACCGGGTCAGTCACAGAAAGTGAGAGCATCACCGTGATACAAGTGCGGAAAAAAAACACCAACAAAAGCGCCCATCTCTCTGTCCCAAAAAATAAATCTGCCAAACCATTTTTTTCCCTATAGGATAAGTCTGTTGTCTTGGCCGGCACTAGCGGATATCACTCAGGAATCGGTTCCACCGCCCGGCCTTAAAGTTCAATCTCTGGCAGCGAGTCAGAGTGCATTGATATAGTTGTAACTTGTATGAACCAATGTTATCTTCTAGAACTACAGATTTGATTAGACGGGGCGAGATTATGTTAACGCATGTGTTACATTGTGTATGACTGGAATCAACGAATGGAGAGAGAGAAGGGGGGTGGGGGGTCTAAGTTAACGAATTTTTCGTTTTTATCTTCAGGCCTCTCATTTTCACGTCTGCTCACGTAGTGTCTATTTTTAGTGATGATGGAATGTTAGTTGTTACTTCCCGCAGGCTGAGTCAGCCATAGCGTACATCTCCACCTCTCTCTCTCTCTCTCTCTCTCTCTCTCTCTCCCCCCTCTCTCTCTCTTTCTCTCTCTCTCTCTCTCTCTCTCTCTCTCTCTCTCTCTCTCTCTCTCTCTCTCTCTCTCTTTTCTCTCTCTATCTAAGTCTGCAGGTAGATCTTTCAGATCAGACATCTTCCTTTCCACGCTATGAACCTATTTAGCGGTTTCATTCCCCTATGTCTGACTGCCTAGTGCATCTTTTGATAAGCTTGTTTTTGTTAGTTTGTTAAAAACTAGGAATGGAATAAAGTACACTGTACATAGTATGTACTTTGATTTTCAGGGCTGAGAATCCTCCTCCTTTAAAAAAATCTAGTTCCTCCTTTTTTTGGTCTAGTTTCCTCCTTTTTTTTCGTCATGTTTCAAAACATGTTTTCCTCCTTTTTGTAAGAAGGTCCCTAGATTTCAGCCTTTTTTGTGTTGGGGCATTCTCAGCTCTGATTTTGGTATCAGTCTTGCTTATGGCGCTTTCTAGTACACGAAATAGACACGATTTTGGCTTAAATTCTTGTTTTTCCTATTATTATTATTTTTAAAATCTAGTCTCCCGTCGTTTTAAAACATACCATTCTCTTTTTATTTCCTTTTAAAACCATTTCCCTTGCATTTGTCCCCACGTTTAAAGATATATCTTAAGTTAAAGTAAAGCTGAAAAATATACAGTAAATTACAGCCTTTTCACTAATAATGCTTCCGAAATTTGAAGGGAAAAAAATTAAACCCGTGTTAGTTAGCGTTGTCAGAGTTTCCGCCTGTATTTCTTTGTAAGAAGTCCCGTTGACTGTTGAGCCCCCAGCCGCCATGACTTGAGAAGAATAAAACAAAACGTTAAGTATAGTGTATAGATCTGTCTTGAAATATTTTTTTTTAAAAACTAAAATTTGAAATACCCACAGGAGTGCCGTCTCATTTAATTGTCATGGTATTATAGTACTAAATTAAACAGAACTCGGTATTTTATTTATTCATGAGTGTTATTTTTTCTGTTAAACTGTCTAACTGTCTTCTTTTAGAACATGTAAGTACATGTACATGTCACCAGCTCTACATTTACGCCCAGGGTTAACCATGTGGAACCAGACTGTAGTTTTTAGTGCAATTTGGCATTTGCAGGTCTGGGCTTAGGCCCCTACTCCACTTGCGCCCAGTTCAGCCATTGCACCATCTCTAATAACAGTTCAGTCTATTTTTAGGCATGACGTGTTCTGTCTACGGTTTGTTTAGAAAATAGAAATGGTTAACCGTGTCTGTAATCTGTTGCACCCAGTATCGCAATCCACTCATGGTTTATATTGAAATCAAAAGATTACCCATATCTTGCTCTTTCTTCTCCTAATTTTGCTCTCTTCTATTAGTTCTAACTCAGACGAGTACTTTTGAGTTGATTGCAGTTTTATTTTTACCGATAAATTATGTTTGATTGTGTACTTAATTAAACACTTGTTTTAGTTCGGTTTTTGGTCCCAGAGAGCAATATTAACCATGTGTGGATTGCGATACTGGGAGAGAGAGAGAGAGAGAGAGAGAGAGAGAGAGAGAGAGAGAGAGAGAGAGAGAGAGGGCGGGGGAGCGGCGAAAAATATTTGCGTTTTACGCAATCACATCTTGTTAAGTTAATTACATGGATTTATGAATGTTCATTTGCTATTTAAAAGATTTGCTTTCCTGCGTACTAGATCTAGTTCTGTCGATTATCCTTTACCAGAAACTGTTAAATATGAAGTCCTCCCTCCCCTACCCAAAACCCATACGTGGTTGAAAGCCCAAACAATGTTTGATACAGTTGCTGGATAATCTTTTTAATCATTTTATCAATCTGATTTTGTACAAAGCCTATTATGCGTATTTTAATACCGCGATAAAGCTCATGACAACGCTACCCCTGCGTAGTTATGTATTGCATGTAAAAAATCAAAGCTTTTAGAGCAGAAATTGAACGAGTAAATCCATCGGTATTGAACTAATTAAAGGTACCTGTTTTTTTTTCTTTCTCACCAAACAAAAATATCGAGGAAAGCGTTGATCCTAAGACGTCTCAAGGCTAACACTTCCATATTAATAATTGCTAAGACAAAACAGAACTTTTTCATGCGCTCATCTTTAAAAATAAAATCGCTTCGTAAACCGTATGTTTCGCGATTTAGGTTATGAACATAGTGACCTTGTTTAAGCAATCCAGAGAATTTCAACCGTTACCAAGTAAATTTGTGGACATCTACTCTATTGTCTGGTCAACTTTCAGTTTCGATGAAAGTGGAACTCTTTACCGTTGCCTCTGTATAACCTGCATTACGTGTACTAGTGCACATAACTAAACAAGCATCGTGACCCTGGGCTGTGTGTGTGTGTGTGTGCTTGTTAGCTAAATGGATACTGAACACAGTGAAGAAGTCTTGTCGTGTTAGTTCCTAGAATTGTACCTTTCGCAAATACAAATCTATTTGGTGCCCAATTCAAATACTCCAGCAACAAGATGTGACTAAAGTGGCACGATAACTCGACGATGAAGCAGAGGCGGTAGATTTAGTCTTTGGGTCTCCGATTGTAGGATTAGATTGAATGAAAATGTGACACTTATCTCAAGTTGCATCCGATTCACGTACCACACAGTATGACTTGTATCAGCCAAGACTTTAAAATTATCCTAACCGTGCTAGGTTTTTACTGGTACATGTACAATCCTTGTCTTGTGATTTGCAGGCTCTGGCGACATGTACGTTATGTAGTCCCAGAGATATCTTGTCTTGTACGCATGTATGGTGTAACTTTGTTCGGCGCTATTAAAGATAAGATGGTGAATTTTGTACTCTACTCATAAATTTATCTTGGTATTGTAAAGTTAAAAAAAAAACACACACACACACACACACACACGCGCGCGCGCGCAGTACACCTTGACATAGTCTTGTCAGTAGCACTATGCTTTTGTCACAGTTTTAACGTATTGTGCGTGAGAATTTCAAGATAGATTGATTTTAATTTTCACCTGTATATCCAATTCATACATTTTTAAAACATCATTTAAATTGGTTCAATTTACTCTGAATTCCATTTCTTCTAATTTTCTATGCGACACCATATTAAAAAGGGAATGATGAATTAAAATGAACACCGTGACACGGCACGACAAATGAAGATCATTTTTCTTTTATTCATTGATCAGAATAACACGATTATGCACATCACTGAATGAGATGTTGACAACATTAAAAACTTGTACGGTGCATGAAAGAAGACGCAACAGTGTAATAAGAGACATCTCCATAAAAAATGATGCATTTTCCTTGTAGAACTGCGCAGTTAGAGGGAAATTACATGGGCTTACTCTGTAACTCATTCAACGAAAGTTTGGTTTGGTTATCAACTGGCTTCGCTGTCTTTGAAAAAACAAGTAAACAATAAATAAAAAACAAAAAATAACAAAATCGTTCTGTTGAGACGAGCTTTATTAAAAAATTTCAGTTGTGAAATGTGGGAAATGATGTGTACATATATTGTGACATACAATATTCACGGGGTTGAAAAGCGATATGACCTGAACATCCATAAATAGACAATGGGACTTGTCAGTAGGTTAATTGTTGAACATTAATTTTTATAGGCTTGTGGTTTGAACTTTGTTTAAATAAATGTACCTTGTAGCGCACAACAATACAGACAAATGAGAATTTGTTCTAAAATAGAAGAAGAGGTTGCAAAATAGTCAAATACGCAATGTTTTTTTTTTAATTTTTAGTTTAACTCTAGATCACTCTGCAGAAAATAATGTAAATGGAGCATTGAAAAAGACTTCAATACCCTCAGTGTCCAACAGTAACAACAGTATTAATTTGAACTATTAAGGCACTACACATTAACAATTCACGGCTTCATTTTGTTGCAATGGACGAAAGAACATTGGTAGTTACATTTGCATTATTTTCTAATTCTATATTATCTTATTGCACACTAAAGAAACTTACGACAAACAATCTAAAGACATTCGGTTGAGTAAATTGTATGAGGTTAAACCACGAAAACGGGGCGGTTCAATTCTTTCCTGTATCAGAGACATGGGGAAAGTGAATGACAAACAGTAGCTAGTAGGTCTACATTATGTATTTTAGATTTAACAGTACATACACACTGTGCTTTGACTGTTTACAAAGTTGTTGTTTTGTTTTCTTCAGTCTGTTCTCCTCGAGGCATACATTGATTTATTTGTTGTTGTCTTTTTTTTATTTCCCCCATCATCTGGCTTGGGTTTCTACACACTGTTCACAGTTGTATCTATTTTGTGGTGTAATTGATGAGATAGCTTGGGACATTGCATTATGAATTTAATTGTGAATATACATTGTCCTTGAATGGTATGTAATTATTAAGTAAATTATAAACAATGTTTTTTTTACAGCCCATTTCACACCGCTGAGTAGGCTACTAATACAATCATGTATATTGTAATTAAACCGATGTGATGTGTGGTTGTTTGTTGTGTGGGCACTTGTCATGAGTTGTTTATGCCTGGATGAATGGTAGTGGTACAGTAAGTATAGTCATAAACATGATCCGCGTCGTACAAATACGGTCTGACGTATGGACATAACGTACAATGCAAGTCCTTGCAAATACATGTACACTGTAATTCAAGTGTCTCTTATGGTAGACAGGAGTGTCACGTTATTAATGAAAACAAACCTATCCTTGTCAGCATTGATTGCACTTACGGTTGGCCAATTATTCTCCCATCTTGTCCGATGAAATTGATGTCAGTGTACAAAGCCTAGGCTTACTTAGTTGAGGTAATGAGACAAAGCATGGGCAAATACGGGGAAGTTTCAAGTTTCGCTTGGTAGTTCACGTTCCTAACTCGACGTCACAAGAGGGTCGGGAGAGGCAGTAAAGTACCTCACTACCTGTAACAAGTGGTTGTACACGTCACGTATGAAACAAAGCCGTTCTATTGTGCCAGTCCTGGTTACAATGTATTAATAATTCATGCCTTCTTCTTTTACGGTAGGCCTCTATGGATGGAGAGGACCTATTCACGTCTGTCATCGGCGAGTCAGATCAAACAGTTTTAGTCCCTGGAGAGCTATTGAATTTCAATAGTCTATTCTGAAACTAAGTCCTCATAAAACAGAATTCTAAAGTTTCTTCTAACAGCGCAATAAGGACTTCTGCTATCTAGAGCGCTCCCGAACTAGCCGTTAAAAAATTGAATTATATACTGTACCAATACTTTACCAATATGTCTCTCTTGTCTCTTACGTGAAAGATTTTGACAAGCCGTATTATTACTATTAAAAAGATTATGCAACTAGTCTGTTGAAGCTAATAGAAGTGAGCTGTCATGAAACAGATACAATGTATGTCTAGATCTAAACGTACATAACTGGTCCATGTGACCTATCAGGCCTAGATAATTGAAATACAGTACTGATAACCACTAAACCAGCCTCAAAGTTGCGGCAGCTGCCGTCGCCGACTTCGTCCTCATAGTTATGCGTATAAGCATCAGCGGATTAAATTATACTAGGCTTATCGTGTCATGGCCACTGCCGCCCATGAGCGTCATACATGTGGTAACATTCATTGTCACTATTGCCACCTCCACCACCACACTCATCGTCAAAACTACCAATTATACCACAACACCTATCATCGAAACTACCAATAATACCATCACACCACTACCGCCCCCATAATCACAACTACCAATTATACCACCACCCTCACCACCACCCCCATAATCACAACTACCGGTACCAATTATACCACCACCGTCACCACCACCTTCATCATCACAACTACCAATTATAACACCACCACCATAATCATCATCATCACCATATTATTATCAATAATATCATATCATAACTAATACAGAAGTTTTTAGAATACATTAATCAATAAAATGTACATAATATCATTCTGACTACAGCTATCCCCGCAATTACCACAAATCGTTTTTCAAGTTATCATTCTCAATCTTCTTTATCATGAAGTTTATGGTCAAAACCAACGGCGAACGATGTAGCTCAACGCTAGAGTGCATGGCTTCTCTGCAGGGGGTCGCCGATTTGATCTTCGACTTGGCCACCTCTTGTTCTTCTGGTTGGATCGATTATCAATATGAATGACTGTGATCAGCTTGTACTGTAGATCCGTTCTGTGTCTGAACTGGTGGCAGCACATACAATTGTCAGATGTTACAGTCGAATTTCTGGACATAGAGGTTAAGGTATTAACAGACCCAACAAATCATAATCCATACAGTAAATGAGTACAGTAATCAAGACACCAGATTGGAAGATTCAGTGACACGTCTATCACAGCCTTAGCTACTGGCAACGGTTAATTTAATATACTAAAGAGAAAGAAAAAACCACCACCATAAAACAACCAACAAAAATTAATGGAAAAGCTTTCGCTGTTGTTGTTTTTTCCACAATCTACTATAAACTGTTAACGCTTTTTAAAGTGTTTTTTTTCTTTTATAAGGTCAAC
>RQTK01000301.1:147890-150684 GCA_003991915.1 Elysia chlorotica
AAAATTATCCTGTAGTATACATAAATTATATGAATAACGCAGTCAGTGGGCTTTATTTGTAGAGCGCGCGGCATCTAAATGGGGGGTTGAAGGTTCGCTCAATCGATTAGTTAGCACATTGTATAATTCCACCCAGGGTATTCTGCCTTGGGGATCCCATCTCTTTATAAGATCTGCCTTTTCAAACTGGGAGGCGTTGAACTAGGTGGAAATTACATGCTCCGGACAAAGAGATGGTATTGTAATCTTGTGACTTAAATTATCAGCAGACCATTCTTTATCATCAAGACCTTGTTTGAAAATAAGTTTAACGTATAGACGGCATGAGTGGTTTTCTAAGTTATAACTCAATACATGTAATAAAAGGCGCCATGTACCTTTGTTCGGAGAAACCAAAGTTCCATTCAAGTTTAACGTTTCCTTTACGGCTATGGGACCCCCATGGACTTGTATCAATCTTATATTATTGACAAGTACTGAACAGGGGATGCACTTTATTCAGTAAAACTAAAAGGCAAAATAACGCTATGGACGTCAGTCAGCAGACTGCACAGCACGCCATCTCTTTGTGAGACAGGTACACCAGGGTGGCCCCACCCGCTGGCGTAACATTACACTGTACTGAAACCTGGCGCGGACATAATCGTTTGGGCAGGGAGCAAGAGTGTTCACTGTTATCACTGGAGTGTAACAGGTCAAAGCACTCAGATCTAATTTGGTCCAGCCGCAGCCCCAGGCCAAACATGATGACCATTACGGTTCTGTTGAGGTCAGCACACCGATGGACGCTCCCTTCTTAGAGACGCTTTTCTAAACCAGTACAGGACTAGGACTGAGGATATATTTAAAAACCACTGCAGGACTAGGACTGAGGACGCATTTCTAAACCACTACAGGAATAGGACTGAGGACATAAATTATTTAAACACCACTACAGGACTAGGACTGAAGACGCATTTAAAAACTTGTAGAGGACTAGGACTGGGGACATATTTCAAAACCAGCAGAGGACTAGGACTGAGGACATATTTCAAAACCAGCAGAGGACTAGGACTGAGGACATACATGTATGTCAAAACCATTAGATGCTTAGGGCTGAGTGTGGGGCAGCATTTCAAAACCAGTAGAGGTCTAGATCTAACAAGACAGGGGAGTCGTGACTTCGTGGTTCGAATCCCCCCCCCCACTTCCTCGCCTCAATATAGGATTCTTCGTGGGGCGGGCGAACGATGTGGATTTTTGTACATGGTTATGATCATAGCAAAGATAATGTTAAAAAACCCGTAACTAACACTCTACACAGATTCTCCTTCCGTCTGCGCCTTCCAGCTATTATCGAATTTTCCTACATTTTCTGCCATCGTTCTTCACACTATATTATTAATTTTATGCGTGTAGTCAATGTTAGCTTTCAGCTGTTACTAGATCTAGATGATTGTGAATACATAATGACGTACCGAGTAAAATTAACCCTGCAGGGTCTGCACTCACCCTCCACGACTCCTCTTACGATTTGCCTCCGTCTGGGTTATGTAGTGGAGAGCACTCGAACTTGTTTACGTATCCAGAGTAGAGGCTTCAACAAGGCGCTTACACAGTTACAGACTTTGAGGGCTTGGATGTCATCGGAAATGGATGGGATGTGGAGAAGCCTACAAGCAACGCGTACATGTAGACATGTACTACATAGCACTGTGTGGGGCGTTAGACGTTGAGCTGAGTTGGTTTAATGTCCAACGCCAGCACTGCATAAGCGATATCGCGGACAGACCCCAAGACTGATTTCTGACTATTTTATTTGCGGCCACGCACGAGACGGGGCGGGGATACCATGACTCCTATCTCGGTTGGTCACGTTAAACTGACACCGAACGCAACCCGTAGGGAGCGAAATCGCCAGTGTTCGAACCAGATATCTTTTGCGTCAGAAGCCGATATTTTACCTCAGGGCCACCGCGCCCCCAAGCTTTAGACGTAAATAGAATGGTTGACATGATGTTGGAATTTATGTTGGTTAAGAGAGTTGTATCTAAATTTACAGCTCCGTTCCTGGTCCCACTGTATATTAAATTATTATGGTCTCCCATTGTCCAGTGTACTATTGGACATTACCAGATCTGAGGAATCAATGTCAAGGTTTTTTTTTTACGAGTTGTTGATGTTGACATGTGTTGTGAAATGCATGGAATTTTAAGTGCTACAGCGACTCGTATTTGTTTTTAAAACTGAGAGCAGTGGCAGAGTTATTTGCAGGATTCGGGCGAAGATATGTATTGAATAAGACTAAAAGAAACCTTGTCCACCGACTTGAGTATTTAAAGCGCTTTGAACTAAACATCTTTCAAGGAAATGCCCATTAGTCGATGGATTAAAGGCATCTTTCATGAAGCCAATTAAATTACATACGTCTTAAGAGGGTGGCAAGTAGATCAGATTATAGATGATAGGGCTTGAGAGCCGTACGGTTCAAATTTGATGCTTAACTGGTGCCCCATATTTTGTTTTACGGAAGAAGAAAAAAAAAACCCACCGTATGCAGTTTTTGTGTGTGTGTGTGTGTGTGTGTGTGCCTTAAAAAAAACAACACTTTTATTATGCATCCCTTTTCTCGCGACTATCTCAATCCCACCGATTCTCCATACTTCTTGCGACAATGATGTCCTACTTCCATGAAGAAATATTGGTGCTTTGCCAAAATCCCTAACCAAAACAACGCTACATAAATGTATGTACTGGTGATAACCTTTTTTATATTCTGAGCGCCCCCCCCCCCCCAAAAAAAAAAAAAAAAAAA
>RQTK01000301.1:162110-186062 GCA_003991915.1 Elysia chlorotica
AAAAAAAACAACAACAACAACAAACAAAACAACAAAACAACAACAAACAAAACAAAAACAAAAAAAAACAACAAAAAAAACCAAAAAACACCTACAACAACAAAAACAACAACAAACTAAAACCTAAAACCACGAAGAGTTGCCCAAAAATAAACGTAACGAGATAGACCCAGAACAAAATTGTGGCTATTCTTTTTTAAAATATAGACCGGCCCAAACCAACAGCTTTTTTTTTACTATCAGTAATCGAACACCATTTTAAGAACAAGAAAACCACACCAACGTTTCTTTTTCCTTGGTTTTTTTATTTCTCTTAGTCAATATTGTTAACATTGTTATAATACAAGTAATGTTTTTACTCTGGCCCATTACTCCTTAATCTGCAGACTATCAGTTACATAACGCATTCATTGTGTTTTGGTAGCGAGATCTATACATGTATCTTCCAATGTTTACTGAATTCTGTACAATATTGTTTTTTTCCCCACAGTTCAAAGACGGCAAGTTCGCGGAGATCAGCGATTACTGTCCCTTAGACCTCTTCTCAGGGTGAGTTCTTCTGGGAATATACATGCACATCTCTTTTTATCTTTCTTCTCTCCATCTCTGTACCCCAACTACCTCTCGCTAAAATTTTCTCAGTGTGTTGCCTCTCTGTGTCTCTGTATCTATTTCTCTTTGCCTCTTTCTCTGCTTCTCTCTCTTTTTCCTATGTTGCCATATATTTACAGCATGTCTTGAAACTAAGAAAATCTCTGATATAAGTGAAATTCTCAGCCTATTAGGCATAGTGTCACAGGTGTATTATTCAGATTGTGTATGTCAGTCTTGCATAAAATAAAGCTTGTACTTTCCATTTGATTGCTATCTGTACAATGTGAACTGTAATTTTAGATAAATTATTATTATATTCCCTGATATGTCTATGTGATAAAATGTAGACTAAATTACCTATCTCCAAAAATAAGAGCACAAATTATCAAACTGAAAGCTCGTTTATAACTAAAAGTTACTCAAAAGCTTCATAAATTGGGTGAATGGACTGAGAGAGCAAATCGAAAGTGATGTTACCATTTTGTTATCTTTTTCTTGAACATTATAAAATTGTATTTTTTTGTCATGTTTGTTAAGGGTGAGAAGCCCAACGAACCAATAAACATCAATCAATCAATCAAATTTTACTCTGGCCTAAATCAGCAGACCATCAGTTTCTACGACGCATTCATTGTGTTTCGGTAGTCAGATCTATATCCTCCAATGTTTGTTGAATTCTGTACGATATTTATTGTTTTTTTTTCCCACAGTTCAAAGACGGCAAGTTTGCGGAGATCAGCGATTACTGTCCCTTAGACCTCTTCTCAGGGTGAGTTCTTGTGTTCTTCTCTTTTTATCTATCTTCTCTCCATCTCTGTACCTCTAAAGATTTCTCAGTGTATTGCCTCTATGTGTCTCTGTGTCTATTTCTCTCTCTCTCTCTCTCGTTTTCTCTTTCTGCCTCTCTCTCTGTCTCTCTCTCTCTCTCTCTCTCTCTCTCTCTCTCTCTCTCTCTCTCTCTCTCTCTCTCTCTCTCTCTCTCTCTGTGTTACTCCCTGCCTCTCTGTCCGTCTCTGTCTCTCTGTTTTTCCCTTTTTTTCCTGTCTCTCACCCTCTCTGTCTCTGTGTTTATGTCTGTCTGTAACATGTTCATGTGCATGAAGACAAATCAAGACGTAATCTTACATAAGTATTCTGAAAATGGACCTTTTTTCCAAATACATGTAATACAATATAGCTTAACATGTATTTCATTTATCTAACAATTACTTGTTTCTTTCTTTTTTCGCTCATGATAATTTGTTTATGCGATCGCACGGACATACACAATTAAATATAATTCTACCCGATATGAAAGTACATTATATAACTATATTACATCAAGTAAACCGACGACAAAAATCCGCTGAGGATATTTAATCTTCATAATCCCCGCTCCTATCCTGTATTAACGAACTTTATCCAAGGCAAATCAAGGTTTTAATACGGCGAATTATAATTTATCTGGTCTAATGCAATTTGATACCGTCCAATCACGTGGATTTTCGCCTGCCTGACTCAATGCTGGGTTGTTAATTACGCTTTAGACAATTGATTTTGTCTTTAACAAGTTTTACATCGTCTGTTAAACATAGTTATAAATATTATTCTGCTTACGATAAAGAGGGGAAAAAAGTAAAACAAATTTTGTGGTAAACAAGTAGTGTATTCAGGCATCATCAGGAAAAATAACAAATGAACATCATCATCATCATCATCTTCATCATCATCATCATCATCATCATCATCATCATCATCATCATCATCATCATCATCATCATCATCATCATCATCATCATCATCATCATTTCTCTGAATGTAGCATAAATGATAGTATACCCTTTCCCTTTTTATGTCACCATCCAATGTTAAACTGTTTTTAACCTTTGATATCAAACAAGAGCACTATGCTATGAGGGTTTGATGAGACTTTCAGTTGTCAAAGTACACAAGCACAACACGACTGCCTGTGTGTGTTTTTTTTCCAAGTATAAGAGTCAAAACGGATTGGATTTAGTTAAAAATCTTGTATACGCGTTGTGAACGACAGGTTGTGTGGGTTTTTTCTGTTTTGTTTTTTTTCGTTTGTATGGTTTGTTGGTTGGTTGGTATTTGCTGCTGTTTTTTTTTTGTTGTTTTTTTTTGGTTGTTAAATAAGAGAATCAATCTCTAGTCTTTAAATATGTGCGGAGATAGTCATACTTGTTTTCATCTGCCACTGGCAGCGTATTTATGTCAATTATATGCACTTTTGTGTTGGTTAGTTTTGCATAACTTATCGCCTCGATCTAGCGACTGAGTGATAATTATATTCTGTAAGCATTATTTTCACTTTCATGGTTTTGTTGTTTGTTTGTCTTTTGTTGATAATTTTGAGTGTCTCTTGTAACATTTTCTTGCACGTTAGGACTACAATTCTGTTTCCCGAAGACGTCTATAAGGACAGACAGACAGACAGGCAGACAGACAGACAGACAGACAGACAGACAGACAGACAGACAGACAGACAGGCAGGCAGACAGACAGGCAGACAGACAGATGGAGAGTATAGTAGAGCATAGAGAAATATAGTCAGTGGTGAAGATAAAGCAAAAGAGCTGGAGGAGTTGTCAGTCCTAAGGTGTCACAATAACATACACAGATTCTCTAGATAAAGGATCTCTATCATTCTATCTATGGTCCAGATCCAAAGTGCGGAAACACTCGTCTACATGCATCTTTAATATATCACGTTAAGAGTACTAAAAATGATACGTCTTTATCCGACGGGGTGATAGAGAACTGTTTGATTAGGGGTTTTTCAGTACATTACGCACTCTTCTCGTCTAACAATTGGCGTTTTATGACACCTTTATCGGGTTTATCCATTCTTTACAGTATATCCATGTTGAAATAAAATATAAATTGATATCATGGTGTGATTTTTACGTGTCACCTTTTAATTGTACCGTTACACAAAGTCTACAAGGAAGTAAGGTGTAAAAATTCGTCCTTCAAAATTAATGACGTCAGTACACTTCTTTTTTTTTTAAATCTTGCAGAGAAATAGAAAGTGAAAGGAAGGGAAAGAGATAGCATGCATACAAACTGACTGACAGGCTAATTAAGAGAGAGAGAGAGAGAGAGAGAGAGAGAGAGAGAGAGAGAGAGAGAGAGAGAGAGTATAGCAGATCATAGCGAAATATGATGGTGAGTTGAGTTGGTTTTAACCGCCAACGTCAGCACTATATAGGCTATATTGTGGATGGACCCAAGACGGACGTCTGACAATTTTATGTGCTGCCACACACGAGACAGGGCGGTGATACCATGACTCCTGTCTCAGCCGGTCACATTATATTGACACCGGCACAACCAGTAGGGAACACAACCATCAGGGTTCGAACTCAGGACCTTTTGCGTCGGAAGCCGATGATCTACCCCTGGGCCACTGCGCCCTCCATGATGGTGAAGATAAAACAAAAAGAGCTAAGGTCCCATAGTAACCTACGCAGATTCTCTAGATAAAGGATCTCTATCTATGGTCCAGATCCAAAGTGCGTAAACATGTTTTTTTTTCAGTTACCTGTTTTTTTCTTTATTGTGACACCATATTCGTAGTTTTTTTTTGTGCTCTTTTTTTTTTTTAGCTGCCGTACTAAGTACAACAATTGTTGTTCTGTACCTGTGCGTGGCCGACACTTTCTGCTGAAGGATATGAACTTTCTCTCTCTCTCTCTTTCTCTCTCTCTCTTACTCTCTCTCTCTCTCTCTCTCTCTCTCTTCCACAAGTCGTAGAGCGCTAGTCTCCAAATCAGGAATGTCCCGGTTCGAAACCTCCATTTGGTTTGTTGGGGTTTGTATTCTTCAGACCGCACGATCAGAAAGTAACATCAATGCTGAATCTGATTATGACCTTTCTCTTCCCCTTGAGACTCTGTACCAATACTCGAGTCTTTCTCTTCAGCCTTGCACTGTTCATTTTGGCGAAGTTTTTAGTCTTTTACATTTCCTGGGTTACCTGGAGGATTTTATTATTAATATTATGGAGACGAGGGTTCCAGTTGTAATGCACACTGCGTACTATGTAGGCCTAAAGTATTGTACTAAAACAGGCTTTGCTAGTTAGCACTCCATCTTGTTTCGTCTCATAGTCACTTGCTCATACGGAGCCCGTGGTGACGATGTGAAAGGGAGTCTGCATTTGCGTCCAATCATAGATCTAGCTCTTTCATAGCTTTACGAAATAAAATTTAAAAGCATTTAGAAAACCCCGAGCCTAATGGGGCTGAATATGTCATTCAATATCATGGCGAGCCTCGCAAAGTCTGTTTTGTCATGCTTAATGAATCAAGGACGCTTTTTTACTGTGTACTTTAGCCGTTCAAATGTATCAAAACTGGCAAAGTCCAATATGATAACTAAAATTGAAAAAGGTGAGGAAGTGACAACATCAACCAAGCGAAAAACACAAAGTCATAACTTTTAGGATGCGAACATAGGATTTAAGCCAACGGAAAGACATGGTTTCGAACTATGGGCTCAATGAATGTGTGCTGGCAAAGTCTTACCTATCCATCTGTTTTCATCCTTCCTCTGGCAGGGTACCAAGTCATTGCTTGGAGATTTCAGTTGCGTTGGTTTCGAGAATTGTTGTTTATTCGTTCTCACCTTCGTGCCGTCCTAAATATGCTTTCAATGTGATTTGTCACTTACAAGAACTTTGGTATAGCATCTATGTTTTTTCCTTCCCCTTCCTCCCCGAACTCTAATTCTAAAGCTACTGGCCTTTTCATCTCGAGCAAATCAGGGCAAGGCAGTTTCTCACGGTCTCTATTCTTCTACCAGTACATGTATCACCTTTTAAAATGATACGTATCAGTACATGTATCAAGCGAACCAGAAAGATAAAGTTAAGAAACAAGTTAGAGCCCACCTTGCTTCGAAGTTCATCCTATGCTTGGTTCCATTGCATTGCCTAGATTTTTTTAAAAAGAATCCTTCATACAGAGATTGCAGAGGTGCCTGTCAACTGAGGATCGAATCCTGTCCTCCTGATTCTCCACTCAGAGCTCAATAGACTGAGCTCACCCACTTCCAAACCAGCAGGACTGTTGAGGACTTTTGTTATGACCGGCGTCTAGTCGGAAATTACAGCTACGTAGACCCCAACAACTTGGGCTACGAGTCCTGTTTTTAGGCTTTCTACTGAAGTCGGTGACTGGCCTACATTATAATACTAACTTGGGTTCCCTTCCCCCACCACACTTAAACAGGTCTCATGTTCGCCTCGCTGCTCTTGGTCTTCTTGTAAAAGCCTTTCTTTGCTACTTGGAAATGTTGGGAGCTTGTGAGGTGCAAAACTTGGTACTACATGTACTAAGCCACTACTAGAGCTTAGTGGACATCAGGGTGCCCAGTGTCGACCCTGGCAATGGAAGGGAACTATTCAGCAACACATGGAGAGAATGATGTTCTCATCAGAAATTCACTTACTGATAGATGATCATAAAAACACCCCCAGAATTTAGAGATGGGAATGAGTAGGGAAAAGACGATTTTAAGATTTTAAGAGAGTTGCGTTATACATGTACTTATCTCTTACTGCAGGACTTCTCTCATAGCGACTTTCACACATACACACACTCATACACACACACTCACACACACACTTACACACAACAGTTAAGCTCTTCTCGATCTCCACCATCGATAGAAAGTGTAGGGGGTTTCCCCCTTCACGTAGGGAAAGGTGTTGCAAGGAAAGAAATGCTCGTCTTTTTTTCTTCTTTAATCTCGAAACCTAAGTTTCCATATTTTGTTATAATAAAGAAGCACCACTGACGTCCACGTACTTTTTCCCCTTCGAGTTCAACGAGAAAGGTTAAATACCTGCCGGACATAAGACTTAGAAACATGAAGGGAGGGGATGAACTTTCTAGGTTATTATTACAAAGGTTAGTGTGTTATGGACTGCGGTGGTTGCATACAGATTAAAAGAAGTAAAAAAAAAACAACCACAAAACAAAAAACACAAAAACCAAAAACATCAACAACAAACAAACAGACCAAACAAAAAAAAAACCTATGACAGAAAAATGTTACGGGTTTTGTATTATATCCTGCATGTTTGTTGAGAAGAGAGGGCAATGGCACATTTATTTAAAGGTAAATTACGAGAGATAAAGAGATGTAATAGATATACAAATATATAAATATGAGAGAGGAAGATATGTAGATAAAAGAAAAAAGTAGAGGGATAGTTTATACATGAGAGAGAGCAAAGGAGGAGGGAGAGAGAGAGAGAGAGAGAGAGAGAGAGAGAGAGAGAGAGAGAGGAAGATAGAAAGACGGGGAAGTAAAGACATAAGATACATAGTCAGACAGACATGTCGGGTTGGACAGACATACGGCCATACAGACACAATTTAAATCTAAATTATTGCGTTCTGCTTTTAGCGTTCTGCTTTTAGCCCCCCCCCCCCCCCTTTTTTTTTAAAAGTTAATCGCAACCTATTTTTTTCCTAATCTCTAAAACAAATTTAATCAAATTAATCAAAAGACGTCATACCCCAAGACCCTAGACAATTAAGCTTAACACTGAAAGAGATGTGGATGTCTCATTATCAGATTTTCTAACCAAAGTCCGCCTGCCTCGCCGCAAGCATTGGCGACTTAGGTCTCTGAGACCCTGACCTTATTGTTGTATTATTATCACATGTAATGTATTAAGTTAGCGGTTGTTTGCGTCAATCCAAAGGCTAAAAAAATACAAGCATGGTTAACTCTTTTAAAAAATCTTTTGCTGTTGTTGTTGCCGCTGAACTAAAAAAATACAAGCATGTACGCTCCTTTTAAAAAATATGTTGTCTATTGTTGTTGTTGTTGTTGTTGTTGTTGTTGTTGTTGTTGTTGTTTTTCTTCTTCTTCTTCTTCTTCTTCTTCTTCTTCTTCTTCTTCTTCTTCTTCTTCTTCTTCTTCTTCTTCTTCTTCTTCTTCTTCTTCTTCTTCTTCTTCTTCTTCTTCTTCTTCTTCTTCTTCTTCTTCTTCTTCTTCTTTCTTCCTCACTAATTTTTTAAAAATCTTTCTGACATATCACTAAGTCTCTTTCCCAACACTTTTCTGTATCTGTCTAGATCACTCAACCGCCACCTCTCTCTTTTTCTTTCGCTCTCTTTCTCTTTTTGTACCTCTCGTCCTCTGCCTCACTGCCTCTCTTCTCATCTCTTGCTCTGAGTCCCTGAACACTATCTCATGTTGTCATTGCTGAAATTTTTTCATGAACAAAAGGCTAAATAAAATTAAATAAAAAAAACTTGGCATGAAAGCTTGCTAAGTACATTGACGTGGGAAAAAAAAAAATAACCATTGCAACAACTGTAATCTTGTTAATATGGAAATAAAGGAAACATCAGTGAGGGGAAATAGTGCCAAATTTATTTATCTTGCCTGTGCGTTATAAAATGTGTAAATGTATGCAAAGTACATCGTTTGCCACGTTCCCTCATGCATCACCAACTCACCCCCTTTTCCACATACACACACACATTCACTAGCCAAAGACACACATTCACTAGTCAAAGACACACACACACACATTCAATTTAACACATACACACACTCTCTTTGTTCCATTTCCAATGACTGAAGTTATGTCGTGCTTAGCAAAGAAAAACACTGCTCCACCTTACAAGATACGGGTAGGTTTAGTTGTTTTGTTTTTTTATACATCTTGTTTACTTGCCAGCAACATTGGCAAAAACAAAACAAGAGAAACACATGAATAAGTCATGAAGCACACATGTTCAATATAAACATAAACGTTATGGAGTGCTTGATTGTTTAAGAAATGTTTCTTGGCAACACAAGGCAAGTTGGAGATCTAAGTCAAACTGTATTGAAGCTTCGTAATGGCAGAAGGAGTGCGGGGGAAGGGAAGGGGAAAGAAAAAAGAAGGATCATTTTTTGAGGTGGTGGAAGAAGAATGGGAGGAGGAAAAAAAAGAGAGAAAATGCTTACAAATGATGAATCGGAGAAAATGAGGATAGACGAATGAAAAATAAAAAAATGTAGGCGTATGTAGTAGAGGTTTAAAACGAGGACGATTAACATGATCATAATCACCACCATCACCATCACCACAATTGGCAACAGCAGCATCCTCGTCATTATAATCATCACCATCATCATCATCATCATCATCATCATCATCATCATCATCATCATCATCATCATCATCATCACCATCAAAAAACGTTATACACATGTACATGCATTTCATCATGATTTTTATTTTGAGTATGTTGCAGACCTGAATTGCAAACTACAAAACTGCATCCACAATGTTTTTTTTTCTGCAGAAACACTTCAGTACTTACAGTACTTTGAAATACTTACAGTACTTTATATCAATTCACATACCATAGTATTGGCACTGTGCCATGAGCGCAATCTGAAAATACTTTACATTACTGAGAAAGCTACAATATTGTATATAATTCTATTTAGGCTAAGGACTGAGCATAGTTATAGAATATGGGATAGTGAAGTACATGAATTTGTATATAATTATGCAAACCAATGACTACTATACCAGTAAGTACACTATATATAATTATATATAAGTTGCGATCTCTACAGCTGCTTTGCTGCGAGAATTCCGACCAGAGGCCTCGCACTTTACACTACTTGGACCATCACTGGGTCCCTCTAAAATCTAAAATTAATAATAATGTGAATCTTTGGTCGAATGAAGCGGTGCTCTTTCTCTAAGTTTAAACCTTTACTAGGACTCAACAAAGACCTTTTCGTTAACGGGACCACAGAGTGGGGTACCAGAGACTTGGCCGATCACTTTATACACACCGCAGCCGTTAGAGCGAGGCTTGAACCTGGACCCCTTGCGCAGGAAACCGGCGCTCTAGTCACGCCAACTCCCCCATAAAAATAGGTGCTTACCTTATTTATTAAATCATAAATGTACATTGTTCTTATTATTTTGACGTCTTTCTTCTTGACCTTGCTGCTGTACAAATTCCGCCTGACCCAGACAATGATACCATGTACTGACTACTGAGGTACTCGCATGTCATGACAGTTGTGTTTCTACCCCAAGTCCTGGCATAGCATAGCCTGGCCTGGGCTGGCCTAGACCAATCCTGCTCTCCGATTGGTCCACAACTGGGTGTTTTCGACCTCGTACGAAACCTGGCGTCATCTCCATAATGTACTTACCACACAGGGTTATTACACCGCGAGCTCGGTACGACCTCATTCGAAGGTTCGTACGCTAATCTGTGCAGCCTGTACCGTATACTGTATACAGAAAGATTACAGCGGTTTACGCAGCGCTAGATCTAGATCAGCTAGTTCTATTTCGGGGACGTTGCACTTGAACCAACGCCGAGAGGGTTTAGCGTTGACCGACCTTCTTTCCCAAAACATCATTACACATGAATAATAATTAATTACCGGTATACTATACTACCAGTAGTAAAGTGTTACTATGCAATAAACTTGGATCCCAACCAAGGGTAGCTATTTACTGTCAAAATAGTTCTAGTATGTTTATATATATACTACTACATTGATTGGGGCAATTTTTGAGGTTCATAAACCGGTACGCCGCTGTACCGGTTTGTGAAAAAGTTCAGTAAAAAAATAATGATCCAGTTGGCATCACTGATAATAACACATGAATAATAATTAATTACCAGTATACTATACTACCAGTAGTAAAGTGTTACTATGCAATAAACTTGGATCCCAACCAAGGGTAGCTATTTACTGTCATGTGCTGTAAAAACTGCCCGAGTCCTGGATCTAAGTACATAATTTGTGTTGTATTCAGCAACTTCGTACTTGCTACCGATAATCCAGATGTAATCTCGGTCTATTTTCCAGTTTGGCTGAGCAATGAAAGAAAAGTTGTGCGTTGGTCTGACGTAAGGACTTTCAGGGGGTGCTTGTGGTTGTTACTCCTACTCCTTTTTGTGTTTACGCAGGTTCAGATCAGGGGAAGTCTGTGGGAAATAATAATAACAAGCTTAGTGCTTATCAACATTTACCTATTTTTTCTTTTATTCTATTTTTTTCGTTCTTTCTTTCTTTCTTTTTTTTGTATGAGGAAAGAGGGGGGGGTCTTTTTTTTCGGGGGGGGGGGGGGGGGGTATGTTAAATGTCTATTTCGAGGCAGTTGCAGCATTGTTTTGTTTACTAAACTTGCAGATTATAGGCTAGAACTGTAGCGATTTTTTGGTTCCTAATGTAAACAAGTATATCTAAATTAATCTGAAGTGGAGGGAGAGGGGCCCCAATCTAATTATAACAGTAGTAAAACTGCTAAGAGGTACGTTTAAAATTAGTTGTGCGTTGGGCGGAGGTAAGGAATTCAAGGTGCTTGATTTTCTAAATGTTTACATTGGGCTATACCGTGGGAAATTAAAGTTTAAATTTTCTGAAGCTGCCAACTTGATCAGCCATCAAAATAATCATTTAGCAAACCAAATTAATGTAAAAACTACAACATACTCACGCATTTTTTCTTGCTTTTTATTTTTCGTTGTTGGGGAAAGTTGGGGGGCGGGGTCTTTCTGTGCTCTTTTTTTATCACTGCAGCTGCTGCTGATACAACTGTTTGTTTAGGCATTGCTATTTTTATGTTCGTTGCCTAAGAATAATACTTTGTGTGTATGATTGAAATTATAACATGCTTCTATTTAGGAGATTGGAGAAATACAGCCGATCAACACAAAAGCTGAATTTAACATAATCATGCATTCTTATTCAATAAAATCCCAAACTTCCATCCTTTTTTTGCAAATATCGTTTATCTTATGACGTTGTTGCATGCAGTACTTCTATCATCATCATAACTTCTTAAGGAAGCAACAGCTTAACCTAGTCATGTGTACTTACAGTGGTCGTAGCAAATAAATAGTTGCGTTTGTCACAAGACGTGACCGTTTAACGAGTAATTATCATCGAGTAATATATTATAATATATAACGATTTCACACACACATATATAATCCAACAGGACTTATCATAGCCTAAGTTGTGGGGACCAATGTAGCTGGACTGTTTTTCGCCTAACCGGCGCCCTCAGCAAAAAGCCCAACAGAAAGCTGAGCGATTTATGCTGACGTGCTTGTTGTCAGGAAGTGTCGATAGGGTCTATTCACGTAAACGCTTTTCCCGAGTGAATAATCTATCAGCATCGACATCTGTCACAAAACGTGGAAACGCTTTGAAATAACAACGTAATGAAACTCAAGCACAAGTACATGTACTATTATTTAAGTATGTATTATTGTCAGGTATTTATATACATACAATTTCATACAATTTCCATGTCAACACGCTTCGATTCTTTCCCTTTCACTATTCATACTGTTATACAACGTCAATACTCAGTTGATGTATGAGTAACGTTGTAACAGCTCTCAGGGGGTCCAAAGCATAGCGCTTTATGCTGGTCACATGAAAATGATACGTTAGTCACAATCAATAATCCTGATCGGCTGATTGCTATTTTACAGACAAAAATGTGAACTTGCATATCCCATATTGTAATGTTATACAAACGAAGTTTAAAAACATACATTTTTGAAATATTAGAAAACATTACATAACTCTTCAAAACGTTATCTTCACAGTCGGTTAAAAAAAAAAAGTTAAATTATTATAGCGGGAAGAAAATACTTCTCACCAAAACCAATCTATCCTTTTTCATTTCACGCTATCTGTCTGTCTCTGCCTGTCTGTCTGCCTGTCTGTTTGTCTGTTTGTCTGTCTGTCTGTCTTTTTTTCTTTCTGTCTGCTTCTCTCTGTCGCTGCCTGTCTTTCTGAGATTGTAATCACAGTTTTTTTGCTACCTCAATCAACCTTATTTACTTAAAAATCTAACGGTTTTAAAACAAACAAGGAGGCCATAACCATATCCATGACAAACCAAACCCAACATCAAATGAATTTTTAATGCAAACCTGTGGTTCTTGCCAGGAAATCGATAATGTTGTGTTTATTTTTCATTTTAGGTCATTGCACATAACTGGTTTTGGTATCATAGGTTTTCTATATAACAGTTAGCCTTATAATTATAGGGGTCTAACACCATTAATCGTGTGCTCCTCTTTTAACAAGAAAAAATTATACTTATAAACTTGATCATTTACAACTTTAAGGCCACCTTTTCTACTGGTTTACACCATTTAAGCTAATCACATAAAATTATGTTGTGATGTTTTATCGATTAAATAATAATGATGATAATAGAAATAATAACAATAATAAATAAAATAATGATAATAATAATAATAATAATAATAATAATAATAATAATAATAATAATAATAATAATAATAATGATTTAATAATAATAATAATAATAATAATAATAATAATAATAATAATAATAATAATAATAATAATAATAATAACAACGACGACGACGACAACAATAAATAAAAACAAACATGAGCATGAGTATTCCTTTACAATTATCTACTACAGGACATGTCCACCTTGTTCATTTGGCAGAGTCAGTGCCCCAACCTAACCGCTTAGTCCTCTAGACTTAAAGCAGGAAGCCAGCAGTTTGATTTGCAGCTGGCGCTGATAGTTTTATGCAGCCTACATGAAACGAGGGGGGAGGGGGGCAGCTAAGAGTTGAACCATGCATCTACCACTGCGGGCCCCAAGACGGACGTCTGACAATTTTATGTGCTGCCACACACGAGATAGGGCGGGGATACCATGACACATGTCTCAGTCGTCATGGTATCCCCGACCTGTCTCGTGTGTGGCAGCACATAAAATTGTCAGACGCCCATTTGGGGCTCGTCCACAATATAGCCTATATTGTGCTGCTGTTGGACGTTAAACCAACCCAATCTCAACCCCACTGCCGGTCGAGAGCTCCAACCGTTGGAGCTTGCCGCGATCCCATCACTCTAAAGCTCGGGTGGTTTTTAACCTAAAGCAACCTTGACACGACCCGCATCTTTGCTGCTGTTATTCCCATCTTCTGAGTTGTTTTTCCCAAACCTGGCGGTAGGGGATCAATGTTTAAGTCAGGATTTGGCTCGTACAGATGAAATCAATCGATTAATTTATTGAACGCGGACCCCGGCCATGTTTTGTTGATGTTGAAAATTTTAAGCTCGTCTAGCGTGGGCGCCCGAATTATTTCACGAAATGCGTTTTCTTTCAATCAATGAGCTAACTTTGAATTAAAAAAAAGGGATAAAAAATAAGAATACATGTACATGTACTTTAAAGCAGACATTGCGGATAGTGGAAATATTTTTGAAACATTAAGAGGGTTGATATCTCATTAAACATTTTTTTTTAATGATTGGATCATTTTCATCACGCATTTTAAGAATTATTAGTATGAAAATGCGGATTTTAACATATCAATCCCTTATAAATGACCAACTCTTTTCGAAAATAAGAAAGACTAATAGAACACTCGGTAGTTCATTGTAGAGCTGAGGTCTCAAGTTTTGATAACGATTCGGTTTTTCAAACTCTATAATCACCGATTTAATACCAGTATTATCATGTTGGACAATTTTGAAGCCGCCAATGCGTCGTTTAGAGTGTATAATTACTATGTACAATGTATAGCATCACCATTGTTAGCCCAGGGGTTTGGCGTTATTAAAGCTGCCACCCATGTGTCAAAAGGCGTATGTGTAGGAGCTTTCCTACACGTTTGTCCCGAAATTATCCACTTCTATAGCTGGTAGGTAGGTTATCCGCTCCGTGTTATAGTAAGTACATGGCTTCAGGAATAAAGGGCCTTTCATAGGAGAGAAAGGCACTAATCACTTTTAATCAGCTGAGAGCTTAGGTCGACGGTAAGTACCACACTGGGTGGAGTGATATTGGGGTCTCACCTCATAAACTCTATGCCAGTGATGTATACGGGCTCTTTGTGCAGAGCTAATCAAAGCTTTCTTTATCAGTGTGCTGCTGAAAAGTTATACCAATGTATAGATGATTGTGCAAATCAATGGTACGGAAGCCTGTAACATATATTGTGTATTATTGTGCACACATTGGGGTACCGCCGAGTCCGCCATATTTGGAAGCCTGTAACATATATTGTGTATTATTGTGCATACATTGGGGTACCGCCGAGGCCGCCATATTTGGAAGCGTGTAACATATACATGTATTGTGTATCATTGTGAACACATTGGGGGGACCGCCGAGACCGCCATATTTGGAAGCCGGTAACATATATTGTGTATTATTGTGCATACATTGGGTTATCGCCGAGACCGCCATATTTGGAAGCCTCTAACATTATATTGTGTATTATTGTGCATACATTGGGGTATCTCCGAGACCGCCATATTTGGAAGCCTCGGGTATCACCTTATCAGGCCTGCCGTGCTTTGGACATTAGTTGGCTTGGTGTGCTTTGTTAATCAGTGTGTAGCAAAAAAAAATGTTAGACCACATGAGCACTAAATTGACGTACAAATCAATCAAACATAGGCATCTGTAACCTAAATTGTGTGTTTATGTGTATTTATTGTACAGCTGGCGGCGATACAATCATGTATTGACTGTTTTTATTTCTTTGTAACGGCTGGGCGCTGACCGATGTGAGATTGTGTGATGAGTGGGCGATTTGCGTCATTGCAAGAGTTTGTGTACACTGACTGACTGATCCAGATGGGGATTAATCGTGGTAGATGTGAACTAGATCTAAGTCTGCTCCATGTTTGTGCGTGTGAGACAGAGAGGGAGATAAGAACAAAAGAGAGAAATATATAGAGGGATATTGAGAAAGAGAGAGGGATAGAGAGAGAGAGAGAGAGAGAGAGAGAGAGAGAGAGAGAGAGAGAGAGAGAGAGAGAGAGAGAGAGGGGAGAGAGAGAGAGAGAGAGAGAGAGAGAGAGAGAGAGAGAGAGAGAGAGAGTGAGAGGGGTGAGCATTTCAACACCCATTTTAAGTAAAACTCACACGTTAAAGAGTTCATAATCTTTATAATAATCATGCTTGCTTGTGATTACTATGCATTATGCAAAGACTGAAAAAAGACACAAAAACAACAAAGGTCCATTGGCTTCACAAAAATCCGTCCTCGGAAAGATTGAAAACACACAGAGTGTCACACGGGTAAATAGACGATCATGTATTTAGTATTCATAGATCGTTGAAACAGCCTGTTTAAGATTTTATTTTAACTGTCCAAATATTGAAAAGTTTGTGGTAATCACATGCATTAACATTTTGAAACGTTTACGGTTAGAGTGGGTATTTAGAAACTTGAGAAACCACCACGCAATCATAATTTGTAGTTTGTGATAACGAGATTGCTTTCTAAGTAAAATGATGAAACAGCTATTCCGATTTGAGTATATTAGCTAAATCAATATGTACAGTTCTCTTCAATTTTGTTGTTGCCTTGCCGCTGGCCCAAACATTACGGTCCAAACATGGACAGGCTGGCTTTTTCGGTCAGACAGTCCTGCTTATCTTGACCGCTTTCTCCTATTCTCATTAACATTTTTCATCTCTCATGAAGATGCGAAATGAACTATTGACTGTATATAGAATGGACGCGCTAGACAGAATATCCGCTCGTGCGACATCTGTAGAACAGATAGCTGAGTCAGATTCCTGTAAGACTCCGAGTGTGAGCCAAAAAATCTAGATTAGTTTTTATTCTCCGTGGTTTCCATAAAAAATCCTAAACGGAGACAAGGCTGGGGTCGAGGATGAGGATCCAATTCCATTACCTATACAGTTGAGACTCGAATTCCGGTCCTCCGACTCGTCAGGCTCAATGCGCTATCGACTGAGCCATTTGACGCATGAGAGAAATATGGGGTAAAAAATAATAACATTGATTTGGTTACAAAATCAACAACAGTGACTGTGAAACCAACTGATATGCGAACCATAAACCCTTAACTCTTCAGCTCCAGCGCTCTATTGACTGAGCTATCTGGCGCACGAGAGAGAACTGGGGTGAAAAGTGTTATCTGAGACAATTTTAAAATAGGAAATTCTCGAAAAGTTTAGCGACAGTGACAGGGGGAACCACCTGAGATACGAACCCCTAACCTCTTGCTCACCGAACCAGAGCACTTGACGATGGACCTACCGACGCCCCTGAGTCCTGAGGAATGTGACAACAGGTGCACTTTGTAATTTGACACTTATACAGTCGTAGATTTGACACTTTCAACTTTTGGGGATACGAATGTGTCAGGAACGTTACGCATGTCACACACATGTAATACAGAAAAACATTGTAACGTAAGCCTAAGGATTGCGCAACTCACATTCATGTACATGTGTGTTACTGGCAATCACACACACACACACACACACACACACACACACACACACACACGCACACAAACACACGCACACACACACAGGAGGAAGTCTAGCCGCAGCAGCTGTGGTGGTCAAATATTCATGGTAAACCTGGTGTCTAGCTAACCATCGAATTCTATACCATTACCAACAGCACCAGCAGCCAAATCGCTCACCCTTTTTGCCAGGGCTGGTGGTTTGGGGGGAGACCGCACACCCACATGGGAGGAATTTCAGGTTAAGCTCAGCTTGTCTTGATTTACCTGCGGCCAGTGGACTTAACACCGTCTCCCAGGTGTAGGTTGTGATCTGGTTCGACGTCCCTGGATACACCGCTCCACGAGAGGCGGCGATCACGTTGGGTCCAGAACAGCGGGTTTGTATATTATTTATTAATATTACCACCATCACAACCTGCCACGATTGCTGGAACTTGGTTAACCGCTGCTGCTGGTGGGGGGAAGGCAGTGGTTAGTCGGACACTGTGGAAATTAAAATGTAACACAATCGTGTGTGTGTGAGTGTGTGTGTGTGTGTGGCTATGTGGGTCATCTTGAAGATCTGGTCATAGCTGTTCATAACACAGGTATAGAAGGACAATCATGATTTTCTATTTTGTTCAGACTTGACGCCTCCGATATCAAGGTGCCAATTAGTTCTCTGGTTGGAGAAAGCGAAACTAGAGGGGTCGGGGTAACCCTGGTTAGAGCATAGGCTCCCCACGCAGGAGGTCTGTTGTTAGTGTTCGAACCGTGCTCCGGCGAACTACTGATTTGGTCGGTGTAAGTATTGTTGTGATCAGCCATGTCCCAAGCATCTCGGGTTTGTCGATCGGTAGAGCTTTGGACGGACGAGCAAGGAGGTTAGACGTTCAAATTGCAGCATGTGTCCCTGTCTCCGTTTACATTTCTATTGGAAAGTGTAACTCTCATTGATGGAGTGCCGGAGTGGATTTGGTCGTTGGAGTTAAGTGATCATATCTCTCCACCTCTGTCTGTCTGTCTGTCTGTTTGTCTGTCTGTCTGTCTGTCTGCCTGTCTGTCTGTCTCTTCTTCCCAGTACTTGACGGTGGATCTACCGGCGCCCCTGGGTCCTGAGGAATGTGACAACAGGTGCACATTGTAATATAAAACTTATGCAGTCGTAGATTTGACACTTTCATCTGTTAGGGATACGAATTTGGCAGGAACGTTACGCATGTCACACACATGTAATACAGAAAAACACTGTAACGTAAGCCCAAGGATTGCGCAACTCACATTCATATCCATATATGTGTTACCGCCAACCACACGCACACACACACACACATACACATAGGAACGTTACGCATGCAGCAGCTGTGGTGGTCAAACACACACAAACGCACACGCACAGGATGAAGTCTGGCCGCAGCAGCAGTGGTGGTCAAAATTCATGGTAAAACTGGTGTCCAGCCATCGAATTCTATACCAGCAGTACCACTACCAACAGTACCATCAGCCTCAATCGCTCACACTTTTTCTCACGGCTGGTGGTTTGGGGGAGATTGCATACCCACAGGGGAGGAATTTCAGGTTAAGCTCAGCTTGTCTTGATTTACCCGCGGCCAGTTGACTTAACACCGTCTGCCAGGTGTAAGTCGCGATCTGGTTTGACGTCCCTGGATACGCTACACGAGAGGCGGCGATCACGTTGGATCCAGAATGGCGTTTTTTGTAATATTAATAACATTAATATTACCACCATCACTATCTGCCACGATTGCTGGAACTTGGTCAACCGCTGCTGCTGGTGGTGGTGGGAAGGCAGTGGTTAGCTAGCCACTGTGGAAATAAAAATGTAACACAACCTTGTGTGTGTGTGTGTGTGTGTGTGTGTGTGGCTATGTGGGTCATCTTGAGGATCTGGTCATAGTCGTTCATAACACAGGTCTAGAAGGACATGGTTTTCTATTTTGTTCAGACTTGACGCTTCCAATCAAGGTGCCAATTAGTTCTCTGTTTGGAGAAACCGAAGCTTGTGGGGTCGCTGTAACCTTGGTTTGAGCATAGGCTCCCCACGCAGGATGTCCATTGTTAGTGTTTGAACCGTGCTCTGGCGAACTACTGATTGGGTCGGTGTCAGTATTGTTGTGGTCGGCCATGTCCCAAGCATCTCGGGTTTGTCGGTCGGTAGAGCTGTGGATGGACGAGCGATGGCGTTAGAGGTTTAAATTGCAACATGCGTCCCTGTCTCCGTTTGCTTTTCTGTTGGAAAATGGAAATCTCATTGATGGAGTGCCGGAGTGGAGTTTGGGAGTGCAATCCATCCACCTAGCAGATCCCTTTCTCCTCTACGCCTACCTCTGGCATTCTCTCCTTCCATCCGTCCAGTTGTAAGGATGTGTTCCAAACAATGTTTGCGCATGACATGACAATCAAAGCCGCCAAACTTTGCTCTTTGTTTCCTGATTATTTCTAGGAGATCTAACAATCTTATCATAGATTAATTTATTTAGCCTTACATTCGACTGGGCAAGATTCCTCAGAAAACCTTGCCGACGCAAACTATTCGAGAGACGTACACTGATTAGGTGATGATTGTTTCTGTTGCTATAGAAACAGACCCCAGGAACGTAAGTTGCCTTCAAATCCCTCCGCTATCGACACATTCTACACCATTTTGGTTTATAGCTGGAGGTTCAACCAAACCTGAAAATGTGCGAAAAATTAATGGTTTAATTGCCCTACAAACCCACAAACTACCTTCACTCTAAAGTCGATCGAGCTGCTACCATCTCCCGCTGTTGCTCATTTAACACCTCTTTCCCTGACGACTTTCCATACAATCGCACCCCATGCCTACAGTCACTGAGGGGTTTAACAGCTCCAATTGCCACGGACTTGGCTGTCTACCTGTTTTAAGTCGTCGACACCTTGTGGCACCCCAGGTGGTGTGAAATGTCAAAATATGCAGACATATTGAACGTCGGCAGAAGGTGAGGGAAACATGCAGACAAAATGATATATGAGATAATAAATATGAGTGCGAAAGAGACCGAGGGAAGGGGTGTAGTGACAGGGAGAGAGAGAGAGAGAGAGAGAGAGAGAGAGAGAGAGAGAGATATGCATACATACATAGAGACAAACCGACAGATTTACGATATACAAAAAAGTACAATGTACCAGACACAAAAAAGACACATGATTAGCCAACAAAGAAGGTCTAACATTAACAGAGTCCCTTATTTAATTAAATTTTTAGATTGACCGGATATAAGATAAGGTAAGATAAGATAAGATAAAACTGTATTGTCCAAAAAAACAAAATCATTACATTGTCCCAAAAAGCATAATAAGTTATATAATGAAGAAGTTGTACGATATTAAAAATTCTCACAAGATCACAAAGTATAAGAAATGTTGGTTGACACAGTTTGTTACACACACACACACAAACAGTGAGCACAAATTCATTTGTCTGTAGTGGACATATGTAAGAGAAAAGAGAAACAAACATGTCTTTATTTATTCAATGATCAACGTAGGTAATGTGCGTCACATAATAACTTTAAGTCAGCGGGAAGAAATCTCCCCCTATATATATCTACATCGCTGGGTTTGAAGAAGAGTAATTCTCCCGCTGTGCCGTGACTTACAGATCTCGTTATAATCACTTCATTATAGTCTTCGCCAGTACCAAGTACTGAGTAGAGACATGTCACAAATTAAAAACCACCCTTTCAGTCTTGATGAAAAAGACAACAACAATCAGTGTACCGTACATTAGTGACAATTCTTTAGACTCATTAGTAGGCGCTGTTCTTCGTCGTCTCAGCATTGATTTCCACACAAAAATTGTGATGATTATGAGACATTGTTGTCGGAACTTCAACTCAGTTAGACCAACGCTCTGTGCCATGGAGCTCAGCCGGTAGCGCTTTTGACTGACGCGCAGGTGGTCCACAGTTCGTGTTTTAGCTGATGTCTTGATATAGAATTTTTCAGAAAAGTTAGAGGATGTTAAGTTATTCAGATATGACTTTCGGCATGTTTATTTATTTATTTTTGTTGCCCACTCCTTCGCTGGTATTGTTTAACGGATCGTGGTAATTTTCGGATCCAACCATCTACTTTTGTTACCACTACTAGCAATACTGCCAAATCAATTAAATGTGAATGTCGCAGTAGAGCTTGGCAAGGTACCAACAAATACAAAAACAGTGCCTCGGAATACTGTGAGCCTAAATAGGCCACCCGTATTTAAGCGCCATTTTTGTTTGGTTCGGCGGATGGGCATCAGTGGACGTGGGCGAAGAACAATAGATCTGTATAGGCCCTAACAAGTAGGTATGATAGGTCTGCGGGAATGGTAGTCGATGTCCGTTTATTGCCTCATCTACCATCATTAGTAATATAAAGTAGGTTTTCGCCTATTCCTTTTCTTATATCTTTTTTCATCTTCTTACTTTCACTCTCACACTTTTCCTGCTGTTCATCTTCCCTCCCTCTCCCTGTTTTCTTCCCAAATCCACATCCTGGGTTTAACCGCCCTGGTCCTTATCACATGAGCTTTATTTTTCTGGAAAAAAAAAATGAATAGAGAGAATGTTCCTATTCCTCGACCTCTCCACTTCCTCCTCCTCAAAAATACATGTACTGCTTGTTTAGTTTTGATGCTTGTGATACATGTCAGTGCAGTGTAGTCGGTTGTTCTGATGAGTAAGGCGTTCGTGATCTGTCCAATTTCAATCTCCTGTATCTCTTATGGGGAATAAATGAAGGAGACACCCAACCCAAACAATTGTTTATTATCTTATATTTTGAAAGACATTAATAAGTTAGAAAAAGAAAGAAAATGAATAAAATACACCATGTTTCAGTCCTGAATTTCTCGCCAATGTTTATCTATATCGAGTCCTTGTGTTTGTAACAGAAACATTGTACGCAGAATTGCCTGACTTTATTAGAGTGAAAGACAAACAGGGCGCTTAAGTTTACAAAGCGTGCTCAACACATACATTTTTTGTACATAGTTTTCCCAGAAATAAATTTAGACTTACATGCGAAATAACGCTGTGGGTTTTTCTATTTCCCATTTAGATGTATATAGCCTATAATTATAGTGTTGGTGTTGGACGTTAAACCAACTCAACAACAACCCATCTAGATGTGGAAATGTTTGAATCTCAAATACATTTAAAAAAAATCACTTAACTCATGACCCATGTAGTGGGACATTTCACTGGGATTGGTTGCATCTCCACCTCTAACGGTTAGTCCTACACATCCTCGGAAGCGAAGACTTGCCGTCTCGCGCAATGTGGTGCGCACTGCACACTTGATTGCGCACTTGAACTTCCAACACTTCTCAGTCCTCACGCACTTGACTACCAGCCCACCAGGCTCCTGGCTTGCAAAGAGCTCTCGTTCACTGTTTCAGTGAGTAGGGCTAAACTAACTGGGGATCTACGTCTAGACGTAAACCGAAAAAGTAATGAGAAAAAAACACGTTATTTCGGTCAAAAGTCCTCAATGGGATTTTTTTTTATATAAAAGGGTCCCAAATTGCTAAAAATAAACTCGATCTAATTAATGATGATTATATGAGGAAAATATCCGCTTGTTTAGATTTGATCTGCAACGTTAACTAGCGACAGAACAAGTTTGGCCATGCGACTTAACAATGTTGGAAAATGTCGTCAAATTTGGATTTGCGAACTTTGATATTTGTGGTCCACTTTAGATAATGGATCGCCTCGACCTACTATCCATCATTAAGACAAAGTGAACGAAGAGAGTGAGAAATGTGGACTCGCGATGAACGCGAAGACAAAAGTAATGGTTATCAATCGCAAAGACATAACACCAAAGATCAATATCAACATTGGTAACACTGTGCTGGAACAGGTCAGCACATTCATTTACTTAGGTCAATTGATCAGTGATGACAATAGAGCAGACCAAGACATTAAACGAAGAATCGAAATTGCAAAAACCAGTTTAAACAGCCTACTGAATACTTTTACATCAAATTCCATCAGCGTGAAGACAAAGCTCCAACTACTCAAAACGTTTGTCTGGTCCACCCTGTTATACGGGTCAGAGACATGGTCGATTAGTAAAGCACAAATGAACAAAATAGAAGCTTTCGAAATGTATGCATTTAGGAGAATAGGGAAGATATCATGGCGACAAAAATTGACCAACTACGAAGTGTTACAAAAATTGAACATAAGAAGAGAAATAGGGCAGAAACTCGATCTAATGATGATTATATGAGGAAAATATCCGCTTGTTTAGATTTGATCTCAACCACGGCTGCAGAAGCTACTGCAACGTTAACTAGCGACAAAACAAGTTTGGCCATGCGACTTAACAATGTTGGAAAATGTCGTCAAATTTGGATTTGCGAACTTTGATATTTGTGGTCCACTTTAGATAATGGATCGCCTCGACCTACCATCCATATGAAGAGCTGTAATGTCGTGAAGTGCAATCGGGGGGCGCGGTGGCCTTGGGGTAGAACATCGGCTTCCGACGCAAAAGGTCTGTGGTTCGAGCCCTGGCGATTTCGCTCCCTACTGTTTGGGTCGGTGTCAGTTTAATGTGACCGGCTGAGACAGGAGTCATGGTATCCCCGCCCTGTCTCGTGTGTGGCAGCACATAAAATTGTCAGACGTCAGTCTTGGGGCCCGTCCACAATATAGCCTATATAGTGCTGATGTTGGACGTTAAACCAACTCAACTACAACTACTTAAAGTGCAATCAAGAGTGTTACCATCTAAGATGCAAGTGCGCACTGTGGTTTCGAAACATAATGTGCTTTTCTATGTCTCTTGAACGCCTTTCATTTCGGTTATTTCCTCAACTTCACTTGGTTTCCTTTGTTTAGCTTGGTACGCCTGTTGTTCTTTTCATGTCTGTCTTCCGGGCTGTCGCTCTGTGTGTCTTTATTACGCTTTCTGTTTCTAGGCCTGGGCCACTCTTTCTGTCGGTTTCACTTCAATTTATCCCTTAAATTTCCTTTCTATGCAAACTTCTATGCTCTCTCTCTATCTCTCTCTCTCTCTCTCTCTATCTCTCTCTCTC
>RQTK01000301.1:186345-201345 GCA_003991915.1 Elysia chlorotica
CTCTCTCACTCTCTCTCTCTCTCTCTCTCTCTCTCTCTCTCTCTCTCTCTCTCTCTCTCTCTCTCTCTCTCTCTCTCTCTCTTTATTATATAACTATCTTTATCTTTTGAACTATTTCTTCTTCTATTCGCCCCATCCTATCTTCATCATCTTTTATAATTCTCTCCTCCACCCTCGTTTGCGCCAGTCGCCCCAGGCTTCGTCACCATAAATAGAATTTCAAACAAACAAAAAAGCCTCACGCATTAACACCTTAATAACTATAGGACCTGTCGCACTATCACTTTAACACATGCATTATAGAGCTGAGCTAAAACCCAAAGATCAAGACACTCTAAATATAGCAGGTTGCAAAGATTGCGGTCTCCATGTTACATGAATGTACACCGAGGCTGTCTACATTTCTGATACACTGTATGTATACTCGATGTAGACCGAGGCTATCTACATTTCTGATACACTGTATGTATCCTGGATGTACAACATGTACACCGCCATGTCACCATAGGATGTCCTCAGAGAGAGAGAGAGAGAGAGAGAGAGAGAGAGAGAGAGAGAGACACACACATTTCCGACACACTGGGAGCCCTGAGGGTGATGGTCAGTGTGGCTAACTGCCTGTCCGGCTGATTGCCTGATTGGCTAGTTTCTCAGTTTCCGATTGCCTCATTGGCTAGTTTCTCAGTTTCCGCTTGCCTGATTGGCTAGTTTCTTAGTTTCCGATTGCCCGATTGGCCAGTTTCTTAGTTTCGTAGTTTCCGAGTCCTGACAAATTGTGTCTAATTACGGACGTCAGAAGTCATGAGGGTAATACATGAAATTCACCAGCCAGATCTGTGATTTGCCCGCGACCTGTTTCATGAACCCAGTGCAGACTCATTAATGTTGTCACACGTCAGGCCGAGGGTTTGAATCAGGTTGAGCTTAGTTGGGAGTGGCGTCTTCTGTTATGGTTCATTATGGAGTTTGGAAAGCTCAATCGATTGAGTGTCGGACTGATGAGAAAGAGGTTCATAGTTCAAACCCAACTGTTGCAACCACACCAACCCCCCCCCCCCCCTTTTTTTTTTCCTCACACACAAACATACCTCTTGCGTCCATATTTTATGATTATTTAGGAAATCTAGGGGACACAAGACTGAATAAAGATTAATTTTTTCAGGTGTCTGTAGAAGGTTCAGCAGTGAGAGCGTTCCAATTGACAAGCAGATGTTCGAAGTTCGATCCTGAGCTGGGTCTGAACCTATCCTTGGTGGTGAAGTTGAAATCATTTCACTAAACTTAAAGTACACTTCATAGACACCCTCTTATATTCCGATTCTTAGAAAGAAAGATTTATTGTTCATCGACCAATTTTTTTGACATTTAAATAGCATTCCCAACACCAAATAATGAATGTAAAAGCCCCGATGGTGTAAAAAAAAACATATTTCTCTCTCTCTCTCTCTCTCCCTCTCTCTCTCTCTCTCTCTCTCTCTCTCTCTTTCTCTCTCTCTCTCTTTCTCTCTCTCGCTCTCTCTATCTCTTGCGTTCTCTCTCTCTTGTTTCCTCTCGCTCTCTCCCTCTCTTTCCCCTGTTTCTCTCTCTCTCTCTCTCTCTCTCTCTCTCTCTATCCCTTCTTTTTCTGCCTTTTCTTTCTCTCCTCCTCCCCGCAATTCATTTTTTGGATTACCCACACCTTTCAAAACCTCAAATAGTCAATATTAAAGCGCACATATATATTTATGTTTTTCGTGACCTTTCTAAACCAATTATTCACAGCTTGCAAGCTCAATAACTATAAATTTTAGCTTACTTTTTAGCCAGCTTATAAAATAGTAGAAATAAGATTGGCACCTTTGGTTAAGTTTTTTGTTGGGTTTTTTTGTCGTGTTTTATCCCTGACAGCTGGATCAATTAGGTCCATATACATTGAGATAAAATACGGCTGGGTCAATGTGATCCGGATACTTTTTTTTAATATAGAATAAGACTTATTTCGTGTCTACATTCCTACATTCTAAAGGGGGGTGGACATGTACAATAATCACGTTAAACCCCTTTCCAAAAGGGTAAAAATCACCCCACCCAGAGATTTCTTTAATCGTAATCCTCTTTTACACCGATCTTCCTTATCAGGTTTGCGCATAGATATACGCAGTGGGTGTCTTTATGTCAACCGCTAGATATTAATTCAAAAGAGGCAGGACAACAAAAATGTCTTCAAAGTTGTTTTTTTTTTTACACTTTTCGCTACTAGATCGAATAGCCTTGTAGATTCTAGAAGTATTTATTCTGGCAAATCACTGTAATAAAAAAAAAATTCAATACCTTTAAAATATCAATTCCTGTAACAATATTATCCCTGTCTCACGTAGGGTCACGACAAGACCGAATAAATTTAGCGCAATAATAATATGACCTCGGTCTCAGTAATGCTAATCGATGCAGCGTATTACGTTTCCATGGAGATTTTCATTAATAATTCTATTCTGTGATACCAATTTTAGGAAGAGGAAAGCCTAGATTTGCTGTAACCTTCACACGCCAATCCTACCAAATCGTCACAAAGGAAATGCATGTTGGAAGATGGATACAGCTTCCATTTTCACCAGGCAGGTTAAGTAATTTCTAGTTATTATCCTTGGTGTTAATGCTGTAGCAAAAATGGGGTTATTAATTTTTTTCCATCTTGTGTGACTGACTATTTTGCTTGTCTAAGCAGGAATTATTATAGAGTTTGCTATAACAAACTTGCCGAAAACTGAAATAACATATTTCATCGCTGTAATAATTTTAAAGAGGCACTAACAAGATGAGATGTAATTCGAATCTAACACTATAATAAAATACAAACCAAGAACCTTCACCTACAGTTTGTATGTCGTAGAATAGTCCGAGACCTAAAAAGAGAAAAAAAATTTAGATAGTGAAGAAAACCAAAACAATATAATAATTTTGTTCTGTCTCTCTCTCTCTCTCTCTCTCTCTCTCTCTCTATCTCTATCTCTATCTCTCTGTCTCTCTGTTTCCCACAGTAAACATCATTTAAAAAATAGTATTAAAATTTCGATCTATCACCCCCCCCCTACACACACACACACACACTTTTTTTATAGGGATATTTGAAAATGAATGCGTCGTTTACGAACTTTCTTCTTTTTTCCCCAAAGTTTCTTGCTAGTTTAGTGGCCTTCGCTCCAGCCATGTTTCTCACAATAATAAAAAAAATTTTTCTTTGACAGCTTTCGTGTGAAAAGAAAACCTAACGCTAAGATCGATAATTGAAAACCGAGCTGGTAAACTATCATGCACTTATTTAGAACAGGTTTGATTTTTTAACTGGTCTAGACTGACGAACGTCAGTGCCACCAGTGACTATAGATTTACTATTTCAAACTCTTTTGTGCGGCGTTCACTTCTCATCTTAGTGCTGGGGAGTGCTAGTTGCGAATACAGATAATCTAGATCTAGATTTAGAGTATTTAGTGCATCGTTGCTATATCCTTAGACCACTGGTTAAGGTTCATTTTTGTTAATTTAAAAATACCCTCACTTGGGAGGTAGGGGGGTGGGAGGGGTCTAAAGTCTATATATGGCAACTTTGTACAAATTTACAAATTTCAGGGATTGCTTGAGGCAGTTGTGCGTGCAGATCGATATTACAAAAATACGTCTAAAATTATATCAAGTCTATAGATAAAAACGAAGGGGGGGGGACTCTCTCTCTCTCTCTCTCTCTCTCTCTCTCTGTTTCCCACCGTAAAAATTATTTTTAAAAAATACTGTTAAAATTTCGATCTGTCAACCCCCACCAAATTTTTAAAGGGTTATTAAAAAAAAAAAAACAAGGTTTCTTGTTAGTTTGGTGTCCTTCGCTCCAACTATGTTTCTCAAAATAATAAAAAATTTAATTGTATTTCTTTGACAGCTCCCGTGTGTAAACCGAAAACCTAACGCTAAGATCCATTATTGGAAACTGAGCTTGTAAACTATCATGTACTTATTTGAAACAGGTGTGATTTTTTAAATTGGTCTAGACTGACGAACGTCAGTGCTACCAGTGACTATAGACTTACTATTTCACACTCTATAGTGCTGCGTTCTCTTCTTATCTCAGTGCTGGGGAGTGCTAGTTGCGAATATTACAGATAATCTAGATCTAGATATAGAGTATTTAGTGCAGCGTTTCTATAGCCTTAGACCCCTGGTTAAGGTTCGTTTTTGTTAATTAAAAAATATTATCGCTTGGGGGTAGGAGGGGGAGGGATTAAAAGTTTATATATGGCTACTTAGTATCAATTTACAGATCGATATTACGAAAATGCGTCTAAAATGATATAAATTCTACAGATCAAAAGGAGGGAGAGAGAGAGAGAGAGAGAGAGAGAGAGAGAGAGAGAGAGAGAGAGACAGAGACAGAGACAGACAAACAGTTGTTGGATTTGTTACTGCTGCTTGTGTTTTGTTGATGTTGTGGTTGATGCTGCTGCTGTTGTTGTTGTTGTTGTTGTTGTTGTTGTTGTTGTTGTTGTTGTTGTTGTTGTTTTCTTACAGAGTACCAAAACGTCAGGCCTAGATTTCATACGCCCTCATCTCTGCGTCACACCCTGAGAGGTCCCAGTTATTTACGCCTAGGTCACAGCCCAGTACTTTCATGTCCGTTATTTTTAAGTTAAAGAAAACTGCGCAGCCCTGGTATTTATACAAGCGCATCACGCATGCTTGGTTTATCATAATACGTGTGGCTCCAACCATGAAAAATAAAGTAAAAATTATTCATACTCAAACTGCCTTAGCCCAACCTGCTTGGCTACCTGAATTTCCTACAGACCAAAAGCTTCAAAGGCAGCTAGCTTAGATCTACCTCACACTACAGAGAATTCCTTTTTCTTTGGCTTTTCCGCCGGCGCATAATGTTTACCGTTTGTAAACTAAACAACATTCCCTCCCCACCTTTACACAAAAATAATGTATGCGGGTTTTTACAACGGTACGGTACAAGTTGTAGTAAAATTGAAAACGATCCGGGCGGATCGTACTTCTTTAAACTAACCTTTCTAGCAGGTGAATCATGCATTGGGAAATACGATTTGGCATCTGTATCCGAACATTGGTGTAATTCATTTAAGCGAGCAGTACGTGTATTTCGTTTGCAGATGGTTTTGGTTGACGAATTTTACACCGCTTAAGTAACGCAAGACAAGATCTAAAAAAAAAATTAACTTTTTTTTCTTCTCCTCGTTTGATATAGTTATTTTGTAATTTGTTCAACACATATTTTTCCCTTTAACTTCCGCAACGATTTATCTCTGCTGTAGAGACAATGGGAAGAATGCACAAAAATGGCGTAGCTTACGTTTTGTCGTAAGCCTTCTTATTCTTATATTGCTACGACGAGTCGTAAGCTATGACTTGTTTGTGCATTCTACCCAATATGTCGCTATCTTCACAAAAACGAAAACAACAACAACGACAACACAACAAAAGCATCAACACAAACAGCTTCATAAGAACAACAGCGACAATCACAAACTGATACAATAATCATGTTAGACCCCTTTCCAAAAGGGTAAAAATCACCCCACCCAGAAATTTCTTTAATCATAATCCTCTTTGACACCGATCTTCCTTATCCGGTTTGCGCATAGATTTACGCCATTCTCCATCGGATCTCTCTCTCTCTCTCTCTCTCTTTTTTTTTTTTTTTTTTTGAAGTTCTCTATCTCTGTGAGTCTCACATCTCCGATATTCCCCTTATATTGCTCAGCGATCCTGTGAGGCGACAGCAAATTGGTGGCCCAATGTATACTTGAACATTGTGCCTTGCCTTTACTATGTACTATGGACAGGACAGGAGTGTCTACTTCCCGACCTGTTGGACTCAGCTAGACCTAGGTTTGTGGCTGTCCCTTCTAACCTCTTTACTATGTACAGGAGGAGACCCGACCCCCGACCCCCGACCCGGCAGCTGGCGCAGCTGTTGCCAGTGGAGCGACTGGAGCGACACGCTTGAGTGGGTCAGGTGACTGCCTGGCTGGCTGGCAGGCGGCCAGATTGTCATTATCACCTGGCTCTTGCCCTGCTCTTGGTCGCTGAAAACTCAGGCGCTCAATGGGCTGAGCATTAATTTTTATCAGCGTGCGTCAGGCGTCGTGAGGTGGTGCGAGTCATTTCCCCTGGGTTATTTTCTTTAAAAGTCTGCCTCTCTGTGTAGGCCTGGAATCAAAGCCTAGATGATTAGAATAGCCGCCCTTGCCAACCTTTTCGCTAGGCAGCGTACCTTTTGTATAAAATACACTTAGGAGGTGGGAAGAGAATGACCCGCTTGTATGAGTGGCTGGGTTGGCAGCAGTGATTAAATACCTAGCTGGACGCGTCCTTTTTCTGCGTCTCGAGTGTCATAGACGCGCACAGAAGAGGTTTTGTTTCACGCCCCATCAAAGACTCTTTGGATTTGGTTCTACTCTAAGGCTCTAAGCCCAGTTTCCAGCCCTTATTGTCCCGTTCTGCATTCACTATAACGTGACGTCAAGATTCAATGCCGTGCTGGTTCACCGCTTTTATCGCATTATTTTGAGTACACACAAAGGGTTATCTTTACAAAGTTTTATCTCAGCCAGCCACCATTTCACGGGACAATAACGGGCTTGACAACAGCTTCAGGACTGGGGTCCCATATAGGGGTTTATGCCTCGGGCTGGGGTCAGGTGATGCGGGTACATTGTTCTGTATCACAAAGTGTCGACCATTTTGTCTGTGCAATCTTATAGGGGTTGATTTATCAGTAGGTCGGTATGGTAGTACTATAAACCATTTCAGTGGCAGCTTTCATGGTCGTTGTTATGCAAATTCGCAGCTTCAAATTAGTTTTTGACGTCATTCAAGTTTCAGGTTTACCAAAAATTGAATTGATAAATAATTGCAAATTAGTTGTCCTCAACACCTGAGTAAATTTAGCTATTTGTTATAGAGGGGCTTATGGTTTGCGTCAAGCGATAATGTTCTAATACGTCTGCTATGGTGTTGTTGTTGTTTAGTTCCGCCTCCAAACATCGCATTTTAGGCATTTCCAATACTACGGCGTAAAATGTTGAAGGTTTAATAGTCGAATAAGTGCAGGATTACACTATCTTATTTAGCCCACTTTTATGGTGGAGATTTTTGTTTATGTAAGTTACAATTTCCAACATTCATTTGCTCTTTGTAAAATATAAGCCGCAGTTAGCAATGTTGGATATTTGAATAAACACAATGTGATACTTTCATTTGTTGGATCACTAATTTGACGATTTTTTTTAGTTTCAATTTCCCAAATTAACCATTTTCATACTTTCTAAAAAAAATAAAAGAAGTTACTCTTTGTTATGTTTTAAAATCAAATTAGCTTAGGGGTACAATTTCAACAAGCCTACACCTATCATAGTGACTTTTTAAACTATCGACTTCCACCTTTTTTTTTTTTAGTTTCGGTTTCCGCGTTTTTCCGTTATTTCTAAACCCACAGTGTGCTGCTTCAATGTTTAATAATCTCACCACGAACGCTAGACCAAACCCAGATTGGCCAGATTCTCAACCTGACGTGTGTTGACGTGAGGCAAGCAAGACTTGACATGGGCCTGTACGCTGGTGCGGACTGAGGCGGTGTCAGAACTAAATTTAGGCCCTCCCTTTAAAAACCGGTTTCTATGGAATCTGTGTAAGCCTTACCTACCCCGCCCAGTAATGGAATAAAAAGGAACAGAGACGCAAGTGTACAGAATTATTTCTGTCGGTATAGGGCGTTTCCACGAGCGTGGCAAGTGGTCAGAATGTAGAGCGTTTGCCAGTCACCTGCCTTCCGGGTTTGCAAGGCTTTAATATTCAAGTCCATGTAATATGTATCACTGAACGTTTCAAGACTTGGAAAAATACAAGCATTGTTTATATATTGCAGGAATGGTCTATTTTTCTCATTGGCCTTACCTGCTCATGCATTTCTTAACTTAACAAACATGAAAGCCACACATCCGATAACGTAGTAAAAACAGCTGTACTGTAAGTTCCAAGACCACATAGCTCTACCGAAGAGTTCAATTCGGAGACGTCAGCATGGGCACTTAAGATTTGAACCTTGGACCTCGGACCTCCTACCCCCTGCTTGCCAGTCCAGAGCACTACCAGCTGCGCCATCTAGAGCATCGGCAGCAGGCCTAGCTTCCTGGTGGAAATCCCCGTCTTAATATCTCGTGTTATGTGGACATCGGATTATCGGGCGGGGCTGTCTTTGGTCGTGGCCAGGTTTTCTCCTGTCTTTGGTCGCGGCCAGGTTTGCTCCTGTCTTTTGTTTGGGCTCTAGTACTATGTCATCAGCTGATGAAAGCCTTGCTCCACTGGTGCTGCGAGTGGCAGATGGTCGATGGGCCGACATTTTCTGAATGGCATTGTATTCTGCTCGCCAGGATTTTGGAGTGCGGTAGACCGCTCTTTATGACCTGAAGCTTTAGAATTAGAAAGATAACTTTCAGGAGGAACTCAATGCTAAGTGATTGTGTTTTAGCCTAGTGAAAGGGGAAGCATTTTTCAAGATTAAACTTCGGGGTTTTGTTTTGCTGTCTTTAACCCAAGAGATTTTGTGAGAAAGCCAGCAATAGAATGTATTATGGTGTGGAGATTTAGAGCAAGGCATTGTTTATTGATGTAAAGAATGTTGCTTTGAGAATTTTTTTTACAATACCCCGTTGACAAGAGAAGAATTGTTATTCTCATCTCTGCTTTATTATGCCCTCGCTGAAAAAGTTTTTTTTTTGCGGGGGAGGGGGGTTTATAGGTGTTTTGCAAGTATAGATCATAGTGTAATATTTTGTTTGATGTGATTGTATTAAAATGCCATATAGGTTGTTTATAAATGCGTCTATTTACTTAACATATAGACAGTATTTAGTGCTACCGGGGATATCATATTCATACTTGTGATACATAATTATGTACCGTGACTTATTACAATTGAAAATTAAAGAAGCAACAACAACTAACAAAAATCGATCAGGGCTGTTGTTCGGGTGTATTGTATTTGAGCATGTAATATTAATGTATTTTTTTCTGTCAAAAGAAGTATGTGTAAAGAAAGAGATGTAAAAATATAAATACAAAGTTTGCCCACCAAAGACATTGTTTTCATTGGGGAATAAACAAAACGGCAATCGCATCGAATTAAATGAGGTTTCAATATGGCACAACAGAAGAAAATAGGGAAGGAGGAAAGTTTGAGGGTGTGTGAGAGAAAAGGCAAGAAGAAAAGGTTTACATAAAAATAAAAAACAACACCAACAAAAAGAAACAGCCACACAATGACTTAATCCGATACACACGGTACAAACAACAACTGCAGCTGAAGAAGAAAAGCAATTATCTACCACCACAACGACCACTTCTAGCCACAGCAACACCCGTAACATTTTACATGACATGTAAACAAAAAAGTAACATGTATAATAACAACAACAGCAGCAAAAAAACATTAACATCAATACAAACAACAAATATTTAGTAAGTAGAAAATAGAGAAAAAGAAAAACATTTAAATTACAAGTCTCTGTCTTCCAGCTGAACAGACTTATAAATTAAATGTAAGTGCATTCGTATTGATATCGCAATTGCTGGTTTTTGACCGGGTAAAAGACATTCCAGCGGAAAGGAATTTCCGCTTTGGGGCATTATTTCTACTCTGTGGCTTTTTTCAGCAGCAATAGTGTACGCCTTGGATATTAGCAGCAAAAGTGTACGCCATGGATATTAGAAGATAAGAGCAAGAGAGGAGAGAGAGAGAGAGAGAGAGATAGAGAGAGAGAAGGAGAGAGACAGGCAGACAGACATACAGACAGACAGATAGACAGACAGACAGACAGACAGGCAGACAGAGAGGTGTGTGTGTGTGAGAGAGAGAGAGAGAGAGAGAGCGAGAAAAAAAAGAGAGATAGAGAGATGCAGACATACAGACACAGAGTCACAGAAACATTATAGAGACAGGGAGGCAAAGAGAGACTTAATAAGAATTAAGATATTAATGCTTTGTATTTGTTTGCCTCGATTAACTAAACAATACCAAACAAAACAAAAACTACCTTACTGTGGTTGTTTTTAGTGGTAAAAATTCGATGGGGAAACAAAACGAAAATACATGTATATTAGTGAAATATTATAATGGGAAAAAAAAAACCGCAACAAAAAACCAATGAACCCAGGTGCTTCTATTATTACATGTATCTATACTTTTTCCAGCAAACCTAAGCTCGTCATGATATTAATTTTTGCCCAATTACCGACGCGGGGCGCTAAGACATCAACCAACCAACTAAGCAACCAACCGATTCAGCCTATATTAAGGCTGTGAAAAAAAAAACGTGTCTGTAGGAACAAAGTCGGGCATGTATTGGATGAAAATAATGTGTGTGACCTTCCAGAATGTGCCCCATTAGAGCATTTATAACATTACGCTCTCGAATGTCAGGAAGAACAATCACGACTCACTCACATGCATGCGATTATGCCCCTGCTCTCCGGCAAGTTTTCTCGCGTTCCTTGTGAGATCTGAAATCTTTGTCTCCTAAAAAGAGGGTGTGTGTGTTTGTGTGTGTATCCTAAGACTCAGACACGAGTCAGAGTGTGTGCATGAAATATTTCCTTTTTATCCTTTATTCTTTTGTAATACGATGACCCGTTGACTACTGGTTGGCTCAGTGTCCGTATAATGTTGCCAACTCAGACAAAAGGCCTGTTATCCCAGCACGTAAAATTGTCAGATTTAGATCTTGGAACCCGTCACTAAATACGGTGTACAGGAATCCTCTTTGAAAGCCAAGGAGAAGTTAAACTAGATGAGACCTTCTGTCCCTACATGTAAATGTATCCATCCAACTATAAACAAGCGACTGTCAGCCTGGGCTGTTAGAGCCTACCTCTGCTATCGTTCACCAGGCAAGCCCTAACAGAAAATGCCTCAAAGAAGGTGAGCGATTTGGGATGATACTCCTGCAAATAAAGAAGTGTTTTTTTATTTTACATCAGCAGCTACACAACACTTAGAGTTAAAAGTAATCTCTGATAAGTATGCGTCACTAGGTTTCTTAGAGATTTGGACCAAGCGCTACCATTGAAACACCCGGTCCTGTAATAGTAATTTATTGTACAGAAAGGCCGTTAGCAACAGCTGTTACCACCGAGCGCAGACAATGCATTATTAGAAGTATGCGCTGACAGTGGCGGGTTTTGTTTTTTTCTCTTCTTCTTTATGGCCTCACGAAAGCAAGGGCACACGTTGGCTTTGAAATAATCTATTGTTTGGCGTATGCAGGATGTAATAAAACACATCTCAATCCTGAATACAGTGTGATTGTTTAAAAATATTTTGAGATAACTTCACTGAGAAAGGAGCGCAGTGTGTTAACCGATGTCTCGCTTAGGGTAGGGTCTTATACAAATTACACGAGTTAAAATGTTGTACATGTATCATAAAATTACCTGTGATTTTTTTTTAAGATTTTAAGATATCTCCACTAAGAAGAGAGCACAGTCTGTTAACCCATGTCTCGCTTAGGATAGGTTCTTATACAAAATACACGAGTTAAAATGCTGTACATGTATTATAAAATTACCTGTGTAAGCAAGGCCACTCAATAATGAATCCTGTAGTTTGGTTCATTTGTCGGTTCCTTACCATCTATCTTTCCATGTTCAGCCACTGCATCTAGGCTCTGTCTCGGACGTCTGAGAATTGTCCGTGCTGCGCCACAGACTCGGGGCGGGAATGTTGATCACATAATTATGACCTTCCAACACCGGTAACCTAGGCGGTCCGATAGCGGATTGAACCCATGGACACCCAGATCAAATGCCTTGTACTCTACCGTTAAGCAACCATGCACCCGGAACATTGGTTGAGCACTATAATTATTTCCAAAACAATCACTTGATGGTCCTGGTATTCCGAGGCTTTCAATTCAAAGATATACGGCGTGTTATCGCTGTGTGTCATTATTAACATATGTTTCTACAACCACACCAATTCGTTTACCGGGAATTTATTATTATTTTTTATTATCTCTGGTTGCTTTTCTAACGTCTATGACATTGATTTTATTTCTCTCATTCGGATAATCCGACCATAAGATTTCGGACAAAAAATTAATCGAGACATGATCTACAACGCCATACATAAAGCCATCAAGATAATGTGTGTGTGTGTGTGTGTGTGTGTGTGTGTGTGTGTTTGTTTTGTTATGGACATTTAAGTTCATGTCTCTCATATGCTGAGAAAGCTTAGCAGCAGCTGTATACGACAACCTGAGAGCAATGCGCACCGAACAGGCATCCACAGAACACAACAACAAGGTTTGGGCTTTAACACTTTCAATTTCATGGTGTTTTTAATGCAGGTCAGGGCCGAACTTTCACCTGCCTTGTCAGATAACATCAACAGCTGCATCCGCTCATCAATTGATGCATGGGTCAGGTTTGAGTTGTATAGACTGTACCAGAGCTTGCCAGCCCAAACTTAGCCAATACTGCCCTTCAAGTTTAAACAGTATAATTAATGTAGGTAAAATTATGAAGGAAAATGTGTACCAGAAGGTAGTTATTTTGTTTTGTTTTGTGTGTTGTTTTCTAATGAAAAATTGACGGATTTGGCAAAGACGTTAATTTGAATCAATACATAAATATTAATGTATCCCTGATCGATATTCCATATTTCCCCGATTTGCTTGCTTTCTTCTCCAACACATCTACATACACACAGAGCTATACACACACACACACATACATACACAAATCATTGTCTCAGCTTATATGAAAGGGGTTTGTTCAAGGTTGTATTTTTTATTAACCGATATACATATTTTTGAATGACCATTTTTTAAAGAAATCAGTACTGCTGTATGTTTCAACTTCTTCTGCCCACTCCAGACCCCCCGAACCCCCTCTTCAAATTTTGAGATGCATCATAATTATTATATTCTACTATCACCTTTTGCCTCCATGTTTGAAATTAATATAACATTATAGGCGATGCAAGCTTAATTCATTTTCAGTTAATATTTGAATACCGTAAGTAATAAACCATCACATGATAATAACCACACAAAAAAAAAAAAACTGTACGGATTTTGTCTTACATAACAAAACTGGTGTGGATGACGCATGACCCAGTTTAGGAAGATTAAATCTAGGCGGCTTATCATCAATTTGTTCAACTTGTCCATTTGGAACTGTTCTCTTTCTGTTTAATTTAACAATGGTGTCCTTGGAATTGGACGAACTGTAATGAACTCATTTTAACTTGGCAATCACTGGCTCGTTAGGTGAAACATGATTTTTACTAATGGTTATATCAAAGGGGGTCATGGGGAATTAGGTTTTTTTTTAATCATCGATGGCAAGCACACGGCATTGTTAAATTTCGACCAGAACAAAGAACAAAGGGTAGAAGCCAGATCTAGTTTTAAATAGCAAAACTACCTCAAGTGCTGCATACAAGTTGGTTCATCATTGTAATAACTACTCCAGAACTGTATAAATTATTTAATGAGCTGGTTGGTTGGTTGGTTGGGTTTGTTTAACGTCCAACAGCAGCACTGTATAGGCTATATTGGTACGGGCCCCAAGACGAAAGTCTGACAATTTTATGTGCTGCCACACACGGGACAGGGCGGGGATACCATGACTCCTGTCTCAGCCGGTCACATTATACTGACACCGACCCAACCAGTAGGGAACGCAACAGCGAGGATTCGAACAAGGAACCTTTTGCGTCGGAAGCCGATGTTCTACCCCTGGACCACCGCGCCCCCCATTTAATGAGCTAGAGCTTTGGTTATTTAGATCACTGTTTATGTAACGTTATTTATTTTTAAAGGCCCAGGCTGGCGAGATCCGGCCCTAGGGACAAAGTTATCACTTTTAGAGTTCAGGCCTGTCAACAACTGGATCTATTTAACGATTTTACAGGATGCTGGCTTGATCAAGGCCATCAAGCTACATGTATATCCATGTCAGTCGTAAACCAGGTGTTGGTGGAAGGCTTGCTCGCAACTGGTTGGAAATGTGCAGCCTCTGTGTATTTTTCCATTGAATACATATTCATTGCTTGTTAAGGAGATGGCAGTTAAAAAAAAGAACGACAGGAGAGGAGAGGCAAATGTCGAGAAAAGACACAAAACATAATGTTTCTAGCAACATTTCAGAAAATTTAACCCAACCTAGATTTAATTCGAGACGTAAAAAAAAAATAGAAGAGAAATCTTTAACTCCAACGTATACAATGTTATGTGAATTGAACTCACTCCTTTTTTGCAATACTTGTATGAACAGCTTACTTTTTGTTCGCTTCCTTGTGGAATACATTTTGCTTGGTCACTCTTGTGTAGTCATTATTAAGAAAAGAAACTACCTCAAGCAATTTATAACAGGCCTCGAATCTGCATCTCGCTGTCTTTTCTTTTTGAAGCAGTTGTCTTTTGAAGAAAGAATAAAGAGCAGGTGGGAGAAGGATGTAGTTCAAACACAAAGCGAAATCAAAATTATCTCAGATCTCAGGAACACGTGAAAAGGGGAGGAAAGATATCCAACTAACAGTTGAAGGTTTAATTAAGTTTAAATATATGGTGGGGAAAAGATACATCACCGACCAAAGAGAGAAATTGAGAGAGAGAGAGAGAGAGGGAGAGAGAGAGAGAGAGAGAGAGAGAGAGAGAGAGAGAGAGAGAGAGAGAGAGAGATTCCGCGAGAGTGATGCTCACCGTTCGCCAAGTAAGTTGATATTTAAATCATAAGATGAAAACTAATTCAAGTGCAACCAAAACAAAACTACAAGTAGTTCCAGCGGTTCCCAGACTCTACAGTCTGCAGTGATTCACGCGTCATGATATCACTGTGGCGTGTTGTCTTGGGATGATATCACCAAAGTTTTGAGTATAGCTCAGTAGCTGCATATCTCTCTGCCAAAAAAAAAAAACCTCTTTTTTACGCACTTTGTTGCAGTTTTTG
>RQTK01000301.1:206345-212346 GCA_003991915.1 Elysia chlorotica
AACAGCTCACAGCGCTATTGATACAGGGAAACTTGCTAGCCTGACGCGTGTCACTATTACTTCTTTATCAAACCTAAGACGATTGAATAATATTTAAGCTAAGATTTTCCTAAGGTTTTAAAGAAGGAATCAACCGTCTTAATTATTTGAAGCCAAGGAAGCAAAATTCTCACCGTGAAACCTCTCACTATTTCACAGTCTCTGGTAAAACAGATGACCTGGGTGTCTATTGACGTCAGTCGTGGCCCGGCCTTATCATGTATTGTGTTGACCTGGGGGTACACAGAGATGCTCTGACTGGGGATGATGGTATTAGAGATATGAGAAGGTGGTAGTAGTAGTAGTAGTAGTAGTAGTAGTAGTAGTAGTAGTAGTAGTAGTAGTAGTAGTAGTAGTAGTAGTAGTAGTAGTAGTAGTAGTAGTAGTAGTAGTAAGTAGTAGTAGTAGTAGTAGTAGTATTGTTGTTGTTGTTGAAATGGTAGTATCAGTACTACGATGTTTACACATGTATACATTATCTTATAGAAATTCTACAGTGGATATATAGTAGGCGTAGTTTTGATGATGAAAATAGATCTATTTTGAAACAGAAAATTTATGACTAGAGTGAGTTTGTTTTACGGCACGTCAGCACGGTAAAGGCTATGTTGTATTTATGACTAGAAGTACCTTTTATTTTATTTTTTATGTGATTGTGATCAAAGAATTGGCCTCAAGGACACGAAAAACCGGACAATTTAAAAATGAGAGAGAGAGAGAGAGAGAGAGAGAGAGAGAGAGAGAGAGAGAGAGAGAGAGAGGGTCATGTTTATCGATTGGACGAGCTTTCCCTAACAGGTTCATCATAGAAGCCGCTGTTGAAACCATAAGAATAAGTTGCAGGTTTCTTGTTTGTTTGTTTTTTTTTTGTTGTTTTTTTTCATGTCTGAAAAAAAATGGTGAGTAATTCTATGAGCAATGAAACGTGTAATTTGTAAAAAAAAAAAATATTAGTTATTACTCACGTCTTGGAAGTTGGACCGTAACCCCATTATGAGTTATGGCCGTTTTCTACCCTGGTAAAGTTCTTTGAACCAAAGACGCGGGCAGTTTGTAAATGGCTGCTTTGGACCAAGAAGTTACAAATAATTAGCCATCAGTGGGGCTCCGACTTTTTTGTCTTGCTCATATTGAAGATGATTGGGTTTTTTTTTATTTGCAATGCTAAGGGGAGAACGTGTGATATCCTACACAATGATTAACCGTACCAATCTACGTCACAAACTTAGATGTGTTGAGATCCATTGGGTGGAGATGAAATGTAGAGCTTTTTTTGTTCAGTTTCTTGGCCTAAAACTTTTCATTATATTCCTCTGGTTCTCCATTTTTTTCTCCGAAACAGGTGTTTTTAAAATATATTTCCTCACACCTTGTAGATTTTATGAATTACCAGCATCTTTTGAAATGCACGCAGTACGTTTTTATCAACACTTTTACAAATTACGTCACTGCATCTTTCTTTTTTATCTCCAATTTTATCTCTCTATTGTCTGATAAGATTTCTTAAACTTTTTAATCAGCAATAGGTTCTTATGATTATTATTGTATAACGTCATTACCTGGACATTTTATCTGTGTTGCTTGGATTAAGAATAGTTTGTCGTTGCTTGCCTACGCTACAGCGTGTTTTTGATTTTCCTTTTGTTTTAAGTAGCATAACCGATATCTTGTTCATAAAATTAATACGGATCTTTGTTTTTTTTTTGTTGTTGTTTTTTTTTTAATATCGAAAACTGCCAGCTTGCTTACTTGGCGATAAGTTCATAAATACAGATCTTTATTTGTTTGTTGTTTTTTTTTATTATAGAAAACTCCCAGCTTACTTACTTGGCGATAAGAAGCAAGGTTTCTGCCCCTCAAAATCCCCAATTTGGGTTTTTCAAACTCTCATTAGTATTGTCAGGCGGTTAGACATTTAAAAAAATGTTTTAACCATCTGAGGAATACTTCATTATTATGAACATTGTTTTACATTCTCTTTAATAGTTCATGCCCCACCCTCACCCACCCCACGCTCTTAACAAAAGGTTATCAGTAACTCTTGGATCTTCATACTGCATTAGAGTGGGAGGATATGTGAAACTCTTTAAATGTATAGACACGGACATGAAATTTTACAGAATGAGCAATCACAGACCTGGCAGAGCGAGTCTGTGCTGTGTGGAGAGTGTGGGTTCGATCTTTGTCCAAATAATTAATTTGTATTTTCTTGTCTGTTCTGCCTTTTCATCAATTACTTTGCCTTTGTCGAGTTTGGATGAGTTTAAGATTCATTGTTTTCTTTTTTTCTATAAGTTTGTTTTAAACAGGAAAAAAAGACCGCGGTGGCGGACGCACTACTTAACGTTTAACGTAACGCAAGAAGTAAGAGGGGAAAAGGTACAGGGCTGTCTCTAATAATTATCTTCGGAGATGTCCGGAAGAGCCAAAAATAGACTGCGTGGGACGTGCGTCAAGACCGAGCGCGGATTAATTTCGGGGGTTACGCTACGGTGGGACAGGGATATCCTGTCCGTGTCACTCCGCTTCACAGAGTAAAAAGTTAATACTGCAGTATTTCCCCACTGGCTCACAGTCGATTGCGCAACTTTCTACTTACACAGAGGATTGTGCTTGTTATGGAACTATTTTGGGTAAAAATGAAATAAGGTGAACTCTCAACAGATAATTTTAAGCATTGGAGTGGGACCTAAAAGTTTTTTGTTTGTTTTTTGTTTTTGTTTTGGATAGATAGATAGATAGATAGATAGAAAGATAGATATATACATAGATAGATAGATAAATGGATGTACCGATGGGTAGATAGAGACATAAAAAGATGAAGAAAGAGAGATATGAGAGAAAGAAAGAAAGAAAGAAAGAGAGAAAGATAGAGAGAGAGAGAGAGAGAGAGAGAGAGAGAGAGAGATAAAGAAAGAGGATACAGCTGTGTTGATACAGGCAATGTGGAGGATGAGATTCATCTACGAAAAGGAAGAAAAGAGCAATAACATGAAAGAGTAGAAAATAAAAGAAACGTTACCGGTAGCAGAGAAGATAACTTAAACACGTATGGCTCTTGGGTCATTTTCAACGAAAAAGGTGCAGATCTAAATTCCAGATTCCAAATGAGACTTTCTTATTGTTCTGTTCCCGTCAAAGCACATGCGAGCAGTTATCCAATTAGTACCCACGAGGCGTCGAACGTGAGAATAGAATTATTTATACAAAAGTTAAATAAACTCATCAGTCTTGAAACATTATTTTGTTGAGATTTGTCTGGGTCTCCAACTAAATTTTAGTTCTACCTGTAGGAATTAGCTACGAATCTTCTATGGATTATTTTTGTTTTATTTATGCAGTTGTTTTTCGAGATCAGGGATTGATTTCTGTATTGTATTTGAAACCATTAATTTGCCGACCTTCGTGTAATTTCATATGAATAAACTACATTATCTCCCAGAGAACGATATTGAGTCAAAGTCGTATTTTAATCCCCGTATGATGAATATACAGAAATGGGAACCTCCAGGCCTGTCTAAAGTATAAACCCTTCGGTATTTAAAGAAATTGATGAGGATCGTGTGCAGACAAAATGATACTTGAATGTATTACGTGCGTGTTCTCGCTTTCTTGGAGATACCACTGTGTCATTAAATATTTCTCTAGAGGAGATTATTTAGGAGGTGAAAATTGTAGGCTTCATTACCTTTCATTTTGTGTGGTTAGCTTCGCTCAAGACTAAAATACACTCAATATAGAAGCAATCTTTGCACCGAATAATCCTTTCCATTTATAATCGCCTACTGATATTATGTCCTATTATCGTGTGTCCTCGGTAGAAAATAGATTTGGGGCTCCACCTAAGCCATCTCTCCCACAAGCCTATAATAAATCTAATTTCTAAAACTGTCAGGGTAAACAACGCCCTGGGGAGGGAAGGAAGCCATCCTCTGTGGTATTTTCGGAAATTTTATTAACTTTGATACACAACGGTCACGACATAGTTCAATATTTCGCTCGCCCTGCGCGAATCTTATCAAGGGCCGCGTCCGGATTTAGACACACCAGCGTCCTCCGTCTAATCTCTGAGGGAGGACCTGTTGCACAAACATGGTGTCAGTGGGTATCAGGCTTAGGCGACGGGTTCCTGTAGAGAGGGCTGGCCCATGGTTTCAAAAAAAAAAAAAAAGACCCCCACCCCACCAAAAAAACACACAACAAAAAACACACAAAACAACAACAACAAACAAACAGACAAAACAAAACACACACACACACACGCTCAACACACGAAAAACAACAAACAAACAAAAAACACCCGAACTGAAACGAAAATACAACACCGCCAATAACAAAGCAAAGCAAAAAAAACAACAACAAAAAACAAGAGCTTTAAAACGGTCAATGCGGAAAAGTTTATAAATTTAAAAAATCACGTATAATATCACCACATAGCCAAAACTAGTAAAAGACTGGGCCTGGCTTATAATAATATAATTTGTATATAATATGTGTGAGTGAAAATGATCGAAAAACACGTTATTGTAGACAGAATAGCACAATGATCTTTGACATTATCTGAGAAAGGATATTGCTGTTCTTGTTATTTAGCGTAATAAAATAGATTGTATGTTTTATAACCCGAGATGACATTAAAATTACATAACTGGATTGATTTTTGCTCCAATGGAACACAATGCCACACCATCATAACATTATTACATGTACATGTATGTCTACCGTTTGGAATAGCTAGATTTAATTAAGACTGCTAGATTTAGAGTTTACTTGCGACACGTAGGTGTTTTGGTTTTGTCATTTCCGGTAAAGCTGAGCTGATTAATTAGATTCCCACCCAACTCAAATCAAATATATAAACACAAAGACAATAAAACAAAAGCTTCGACTCTAAGTCTAATGAAGTACATGTAGATGTGTTTTTAATCATTGATAGCTATAAAAAAATTGATGTGGCCGTATAGGTTAAAAGAAGTAAAGAATAAATCAATGCTTATTTTTAAAAACACCTGTTGGAGCTAATTTAAAAAAAAAAGGACCTCTTGGACAACGAAATAACATCAACTGAACTAGAGCTTTCATATAATTTTAAACATATCTCGTCGCACTGCGCGTTTATAATAATTAAAACATCTTACATTTAGATCAAGAAAACAGTAAGGTTAGATTTAACATAAAATATTATGTTGTACTCTACTTGGCGTAAACACCCTCAGCCATTCTGGTAGACAAAGCTGTACTTATTTATAAAACCTATCCAGGTTGGCAAGTATGACTCAAAAACATTTACGATTTTCCAGCAATGTGTACTTGCACTGCTAATCAACCGTGGTGTGTTTCGAGCGAAGATCAATTAGACATCCAGGTTGTGTTCCACTTTTGTCATTGCATACATATGACGCAATGTAAGCTTACAACAGGAGAGTGGTCAATGTATTACTATTATTAGTGTGTAATGCTACCGGTTAACCATTAAACTAGTCAACCGTACAAATTACTTATAAATGAGCTAGGCAGGCTTAAATACTAAGCCGTCCTAAGGCTGTAGATAATTACTTCTTTGTTTAATCCCCATAATATTTTTGTGTCGCATATCGGTTTGTTATGTATTTTAGTATTGATTATATACCGGTAGGAGATTTTATCAATTTAACACACCCTTTCTTCTCCTCCCCTCCAAACACACACACATATATTTTCCTTTCTGGTAATAACAAAGCATCCTTTTTTAAATTCAATTTTCACTGGATAATCAATTACTCTAAAACTGATAACCACCAAGAAAAACTATTTAAAAAAAAGTTGGCACATAGTAACAAACACAAATGCGGTACAACTGCTGCTGCTTCTACGAAGACTATTACAACATGTGCAACTACCACTACCACACCACCACCACTACCACCACTACCACCACCACCACCACCACCACCACTACTACTACTACTACTACTACTACTAC
>RQTK01000301.1:212397-241472 GCA_003991915.1 Elysia chlorotica
TACTACTACTACTACTACTACTACTACTACTACTACTACTACTACTACTACTACTACTACTACTACTACTACTACTACTACTACTACTACTACTACTACTACTACTACTACTACTACTACTACTACTACTACTACTACTACTACCACCACCACCACTAATAAGTAGACCTGTAATACTTTTCCACAGTAGTATAAATAGATTATAGTGAAAATGGCCAAACAATGATTGCACTTTGTGGAATTAAAAACCCTCGACTTGTACAGATCTATGCAGGGGCACTGAATCACCTTGCCACTCAAAGCGAGAATTTTTTATACATGAGGATACCAGATAGCCTTGTTTTTACCACTAGACCGCTACGCTCCTTAAAAACGGAAGTGCATTGCTAGGGTACTTACTACGTGACTTGCTATCTTAATTGGGAAAATGCAAATCGCACCAAAGGCAACCACTGTAATTCGGACGCAGCAACACGTATACTATCACCATCACTATTGCCACTGATACTTTCTACATGTATTCCTTTTGCTGCTATAATTCCTCAACATAACACCGCTACGAACATCATTATTTTGTATAACATGTATACCGTTACATGTAGTACAAGAACCACCACTATCATCAACATTCGCACGCAGGCCTACTTCTTAATGCTGTTTTGTTTCGTTCCGTTATTACAAGAAACTGCTGTAACTACACTGCACTCAACAACTCTACATTATAATTAGTATCACTTTCTTTGGTGGCAGCTGTTGCAGTGTGTTGGTCTAGTCTTACTTTCCTTTCCGCCAAAAACTTGAACACTAGTTTGGTCGGTTTTTTAAAGAAAATTGTTTTTGGTTTTGAATTACCCCCCCCCCCCCAAATAAAACTACAGATAAATTATTAACCACCCCTCTGGTAATGCACCAACCCACACCTTATTCTTCTGAATTATCAACCTAAAAATTTAGGTGAAAATCGGTTGGGTTTATCTTTAATGCTGCTGTAATGTAACTTATTGGTTCTGTATACAAGTAGAAGCGATCTGTTTCCCCGAATGTCACATTATACGATGAACTATCTGGTGCAAGTGGTAGAGTGTTGGGTCTCCAATCGGGAGGTACATGGTTCGAACCCACGATAGGGTAAATGTTTTCGTTGGATTTTGCATCCTTTTAAAGGTCGGTTGAGACTGGGTCCTTGTATTTCATACTATCTCTTGTGTGGTAACATCTTAAATGTCAGACGCTGCTCTCGCGACCCGTCGCCACATGGGATCATAAATAGGAATATTACCTATGATTGTTAATTAAAATAGGAGCGAGCTTCACTCCTTAAAGGCCAGAACGCCATAATCTCCATTTCTACCAAACTTAGGCGTTTACGTGGAAGACAAGTGAATGAAGTAGAATAGTTGCAAAAGTCAAAACGCAACGTAAACAAGACCACAAGAAAACAAAAACAAAGAAGAAAAACCAAAAAAATTCAAACGGGTGAAGAGAGCAAGAAAATCCGTATACATTCCCTTAATTTAAAATTAGAACGTTTAGTTTTTGTATTGAAACGATCTAGAGCTAGACTAGCTACACAATAATCGAAATAGCTAGATCTATTTAATCCAGCTGTCGACTTGCGCAGCTGTGTAGACAGACCGATGTATCCATCAGTAAAACTGATAGATCTAAAAATTAAATTTTTGTCTGGACCTAGATGCTAGCATCAGCTTCTAAAATGAACTTCAGTTCTAGGCTAAAGTAATCTCGTTTTTCTAGTGCTCTTCGGTACTTGTACAAGTTGTAGGCCTAGGGTTAACCATTGTGGTAGATTACATGTCTACAACTTTCGAATGTATTTAAACTAATGACATTTTAAACCGTTGTTGCTATTCTAGAACTTGTCTAGTACATGTATTAGAATTTAATATGGATCAAATCAAAATTATTATGTTTTGAATTGAACGAGTTTGGTGGTGTGTTCTTTATGCGAGGCCAAGTTGGCGTACGTGACGTCTCGACACACTCATCACTCACTGAAGAGCGCAGAGGCGTAGCACACTGAAAGGAGTAAACAGCCTAGTTTATAACCTGTTTAGGGACCGACACCTAATTTTAGATTTACGCCAGCTTAAATGAAGTCAGATGTAAAAATAGGTCGTGGCTGTTTTGTTAGACTTGAAAGCCTCATCCCTGACAGAACCTCAACTCTTTGTGTTGGGACGAATGACGTCAGGTATTTGCGAGCAAATGTTTGGTGGGGATGCCGTATCTCTCTGACTCAGAAACTGTTTATCGGGGATTCCGGGATTAAGTGAGCTAAAAATAGACACAATAATCTAAAAATAGGTATTTTGTTTCCAATCTTAACCCCTGCTTTCTTTCTTTTAGATTACGATCTAAACGTTTCCTTAGAAATGGTCTTTAGTTCTTGCTTTAATCGACGAACTATATTTTCGGGAAAGTCCTATGATTATGATGCAAACATTTTGGGATTCAAACCGCATTTTTTTTTCTTTTTTTGAATAATTGCAGGGTCGTAACGATACATGTATAGATCCAAATTATACAGTCCTTCCTCATAATTTGAGCCTGCCAAGACGAAACAATGCTGATATTTCAAGTAAAAAAGTGCGAGAGGAAACGGAGGGGGGTTGTCTAAAGTAAAAAGAAAGATAAACCTACAATAGATGGGCATGTACGGCGCAGAGAAAAGTAAGGAAGATAACCAGCTTCAGATTGTGTGTTTAGTGTCTGAAGTTTTGGGTTTCTATTTGAAGCAGGAACTGTTACTGTTAGTGTATTCCTTCTTCTCTTTAAGTCATTCATCATCATCATCATCATCATCATCATCATCATCATCACCATCACGGTGTCTGTTGCTCTGACTAAAATTATGTAAAATGTGTAGATTCTTATCATGCAACTTAACATGTATCTTTGTTGTTTTAATGGTTTTTGATCGAACATCAGAGAGGTGGATTTTGGGAATGATGAACAAAGGGATGTTGGTTGAAACACCAACGTGGGACCCTAAGACAATGAGAAAATATTAGAACAATTAGTTGTCTTTATTCACCAGACCCACTGGCCTTTGTTCACCGTTATATATGGGCAAATAAGACTATGGAAACAACCACATCCCGGAGGCCTACTGGCAATTTTATAATTCTTTTTCTTCTTCTAATATACAATCAAACAAAATGTACGCTTTTCAAATTTTTTTTCGACGCCTAAAAGAAACTTGCATTTTTATAATTAAAAAAATCGTTCATTATTTTTTCTTTAAGTATAAACCTGTTTTAGACTTGTGAGATTTAACGTCGTAAACAAACACTTTGGTTTAACAATATAACCAGCTTTCATTCATGTCATTGTGTTTTAAACGGAAAACCCCGTTTAGAGGACAGGTGATTTGTTCTCACTGTCTGCTGGTTCTGTAGATCTTGTTCAACAAAGAGTGAGCCGAATCTTAGTTCTAACCACAGCCGTCCACAAGGATGCGACCTCGCTATCTGACGACCTAACCTCGCCGTGTGTAGGAATCCAGATAACAGAGAGGTCGAAGGGAGAGCTAGAGAAACTATTTCCGTCTTTGTGCTTGGGAAATATTTCCTGATACGTTAAACCTCACAGATGTGTATTAATAGAACTATGTGGTTAAACCATTTACAAGGTTGTTGATTGTAAGTCGAAAACTGTTGTAGATCTATACGAGTGTACCGGTATTAAATGTCTCGTTGTCTGATAAACTTGGTATCCGATTCTACCACTGGTTCTCCGGAGAGAGAGAGAGAGAGAGAGAGAGAGAGAGAGAGAGAGAGAGAGAGAGAGAGAGAGAGAGAGAGAGAGAAACAGACAGAGACCGAAACATTAACTAAGAAATGAAATCATCTTCATGAGGGATGATGACGAAGACAACGACCACAAGGATGATGATGGTTATAATGATGATGAGGATGAAGAAGAAAAATGAGGTTGTGGGTGATGATGAAAACAGCGGTAGTGATGATGAGTAGGACGGCGCACATTCATAGCAGAGTGTTGTTTTACATAACTCGGTGATGACAATGAACGCGTAAAAATTAGTCCAGATTTGTTTCTAATTAATGTTCAGAAATATTTATGTTTCTTCTTTGACATTAGCTTAGTGCTTAATTACAATGGCTACGAAATACTACGAAGATTTTTTGTTTCGTGAAATAAGAGAATATTTATCTTTTCTGAATACACTGATTAACTCAAGCAATGTTATTGCCTCTATACTCGTATCAAGCGATGCAATACTGTTGTGTATTACGCAATAGTCGGCAATAAACCTTGGCCGCACTAAAGAGCTTTCCAAAGTTACGGCATTTGAAACGAATAATAAATAAGGCGAAATTAAACATACCAACTTTAAATTAAAAGTTTTTCTTCTTGGCAGGCTGTCTGCAAAAATTCCTCTCAACGCCCAAACGCACTTAAGAGAGGGCCGATCTCCAACTTGCTACTACCATTAATAAGACTTTTGACCAATCTTCTAAGTGCTACTATCTTTTAATGAGACTTTGGGCCAGAAGTAATGACCTTGTTTACCGATGTGTTCCGGACTGGCCGGTGTTTCGAACAGGGTGAGATAACCCACTTCCGTCAGCTCAGTGGTCACTGCAGGCTTTGCGGTGTACACTGCGCCAAAATGGTTGACGTGTGTGTGTGTGTGTGTGTGTTGTACTTGCCCCTGTGTGTGTATGTGTGCTGTACTTGCCCCTGTGTGTGTGTATGTGTGCTGTACTTGTCCCTGTGTGTGTGTGTGTGTGTGCTGTACTTGCCGCTGTGTGTGTGTGTGTCTGTGTGTGATGTGTGCTGTACATGCCCCTGTGTGTGTGTGTGTGTTGTACTTGTCCCTATGTATGTGTGTATTGTACTTGCCCCTGTGTGTGTATGTGCCCTACATGCCCTTGCCCTGTGTGTGCTGCCCCGCCAGATCAGGTCGTGTCGCCGGGCGGGCCGAGCTCAGGTCAAGAACTGTTTTTGTGGCCTGGTTTCAATAGATTTGTGTGTATTGTACTTGCCCCTGTGTATGTATGTGTGCTGTACTTGCCCCTGTGTGTGTGTTGTACTTGCCCCTATGTATGTGTGTGTGTGTGTGTGTGCTGTACTTGCCCTGTGTGTGTGTGTGTCTGTGTGTGTGTGTGCTGTATTTGCCCTGTGTGTGTGTGTGTATTGTACTTGCCCCTATGTATGTGTATGTGTTGTACTTCTCCCTGTGTGTGTATGTGCTCTACATGCCCTTGCCCCTGTGTGTGCTGCCCCGCCAGATCAGGTCGTGTCGCCGGGCGGGCCGAGCTCAGGTCAAGAACTGTTTTTGTGGCCTGGTTTCAATAGCAGCTTCTGGGGAGGCTCGCGTTTCGTTTGGCTTTATTGTTTCTCTTTCTGATGATTCTCAACCTTCCATTAGCAAAAAAAATAGCATTCATGAGCTTGACCTGATGCATAAAAAAAAAAGAGCGGTGATCCAAATTAACGAGAAGCTGCAGTCTAAATTGACTTCTTTGAGTACGATCTTGTTTCGTCTCGTTTTGTTTTTCTTTTGTTATACCTGAAAGGATTTGTTTCAACAAAGAGGAATAAGATCAGGGTCAGCGTTTGTGAAAAAAGTAGGATGTGGAAATGTAATGGTTTTTCTGGGTTCTAAATTAGTTCTGTGTCGATTTCTAAATACCCAACTCCAACACTTATGCTATAACGTGGCAAGGTCCCGAGACGAACGTCTGGTAATTTCACGTACTGCCACACCGAGACAGACCAGTGATACCAAAACTTTACATTATATCAGCACTGAACAGAAGGCAACAAAGCGGTGTATTTTGCGAACGAACTGGGCTAGAACTTACTGACTGCAAGTCGCGCGTTTTACCAATGAGTCACTGTGTCCCCCTAGTTCGGTGGGATGCTGAGTGATACTGATGTTTGTGAAATTTCGAAATGGCAGCTAGGTTTCCTAGTGAGGAATTGATTCTGTGCTCCATTTCTGAACATCACTCTGTAGCGATGGTAGATTGTTAAAACAAGGTAATAGAGACTAATAGAGACCGCCGATCAGACACCTAGTATTATATATTTTTGCCTGGGATATTGCTTTTTAATCATCATCATCATCATCATCATCATCATCATCATCATCATCATCATCATCATCATCATCATCATCATCATCATCATCATCATCATCATCATCATCATCATCATCATCATCATCATCATCATCTGGAGTGTTCTCTGAAGAGGTCGACGTAAAATGGCGTCCTACTCCTCACTGTCCTGGTATTTCTCTGCGCATGCTGAAAGCTTCCTGTGTGTCATGTGACCCAACAGCTTCTTCTCTGTCCCTAGTCACCTCTGCTCTACTTTCCAATATTATCTTTACATAGCGAGGCATGGTTCAGTAGATTATTGAATATGTATAACCACTACTTACACCCCTATCCTAGGCGTAGTTTTTAAGCGGTACTATTTGCAACGTTTTCTAGTGTCTTAAACCGATCTAAAAGCGCTTGGAATCTTTGTTCCTGGAAACCAAAAGTAACCTTTGATTAGCTTTGTGTTCCGTATGTTTCTCGAAGAATTATATACGGAGCTGGGGCATCAGCTGAGAGGTTCGAACCGCGGACCTCCTGCTTGTCAATGTGAGGAACTAACCGACTGGGCTACCGACGCTCTCGTCTGTAGAAACCAAGCGATGAAGCTGATTTTAGGTCCATCAAGCGGCCATGCATTTATTCAGTTCGCCTCACGACCTGCCGCATACCACAGCCATTTCGCTTGGTGTCCGAATTCACGACCTTATCACGGGACACCTGTCGCTATCCAGAGCCTCAGCTGACCAAACACACACGGGACATTTTTGGGTTTCCACCATGAACCAGTGACGAAAGCTGGGGTCCAGAATATTCTCTCGGTCTATAAGCGTTACTTTACATAACAGGCGCTTGACGGGTGGCCTCAATAGTAGCGCATCTGTGTGATTCTGAACGATATCGAAAGTGTATACATGGGTATGGAGAATGATTAGGACCCAGGATACCAGATAGCATCAGTAAGGACCCTACTAGTCCGTGGAATCGAAACGAGATCAGAATTGCTCGGTGCTGATCTCAACGGTTTGGTATGGTTTTATGGTCGACAACTAGGCTATATCATGGACGGGCCTCATTACTAACGTCTGATATTTTACGTGGTGGAGATACCAGGAATTCTGTCTAAGCCGTCACTTACCCAAGCCCAACCAGTGGAGACATTTGGATACCGGTCATGTTAGATTATTACACTGACATTACCAGATCCAGATGGTAACTGGTAATTTGACGAACAAGTCGGCCTGAAGGGGGGTCGAACCAGGGACTCTCCGAATACGACTCAAGTCATCATAACAAAGCCAAGTCACTGCATTCGAGTTGGCAATCATAAGAATAAGAATTATTGTCTTCAGCCGATTCAAATACAGTTACGGTTGGTTGGTTGGGTTGGTTTAACGTCCAAGAGCAGCACTATATAGGCTATATTGTGGACGGGCCCCAAGACGGACGTCTGACAATTTTATGTGCTGCCACACACGAGACAGGGCGGGGATACCATGACTCCTGTCTCAGCCGGTCACATTATACTGACAGTTACGGTACACTGTTATGCGATACACAACTTATCATAATAGGTCACTCAGATGACCACGGCTATCACTATATCAGCATCTGTCGCCTCTTGGTAGTTGGTACCCGGTACAGTGTGCCAGGTATGTCTGACCTCAGGACGTTGAACCAAGATCAATGCACCGATTGTCACTGATTGGCTTCACCGGATTTCAGCGACGCAATTGCCTTTGTCTTTGACCAAACAACATACATGTAATTATTATCAAAATAATCTGACAACGATATCTTCTAAAGAGTTTCACATATGTGGCGTCGCCTAAGTCAGTCGCAGGAGGAAGGGTTGGGGTGGGGGTGGGGGTACAGAATTACTAGATCACCCCGCATTAAACTACTAGTTATCTGACAAGAGGTTATTAATTCTGGATTAGGCCGTATTTTGTCCGCTATATGGTCTGAAGATTCTCAGCGATGTTTAGATCTGGATCTGTGCGCCGACCAGGAGTCAAGGTCTAGGTCGCAGCAGATAACGACTGTTTTCGTAAGATGAAGTACATGTAGTGATGCGGTGCCTCTGTAACCAAGTCCCGACATCACAGACTTAGGCGACGCCACATATGTGAAACACATTAGAAGATATATCGTTGTCAGATTATTTTGATAATAATTACATGTATGTTGTTTGGTCAAAGACAAAGGCAATTGCGTCGCTGAAATCCGGTGAAGCCAATCAGTGGCAATCGGTGCATTGATCTTGGTTCAACGTCCTGAGGTCAGACATACCTGGAACACTATACATGTACCGGGTACCAACTACCAAGAGGTGACAGCTGCTGATGTAGTGGTAGCTGTGGTCATCTGAGTGACTTATTATGTTAAGTTGTGTATCACATAACAGTGTACCGTAACTGTATTTGAATCGACTGAAGACAATCATGATTTCCAACTCGAATGCAGTGAACGTGACTTTGTTATGATGACTTGAGTCGTTTTCGGAGAGTCCATGGTTCGATTCCCATTCAGGCCGCCTTGTTCGTCCCTTACCGATTAGATCTGGTGATGTCAGTATAACATACATGTACTAACAATCTAACATGACCGGTACCCATAATTTCTCCACTGGTTGGGCTTGGGTAAGTGAAGGCTTAGACAGAATTCCTGGTATCTCCACCACGTCTCTGTATGGCAGTACGTAAAATGTCAGACGTTAGAATTGAGACCCCTCCATGATATAGCCTAGTTGTCGACGACAAAACCATACCAAACCGTCACTCGAGTTGAGATCGGCACCGAGCGATTCTGATCTCCTTTTGATTCCACGGACTAGTAGGTTTTTACTGACGCTATCTGGTATCCTGGGTCCTAATCATTCTCCATGCCCATGTATACAATTTCGATATCGTTCAGAATCACACAGATGCGCTACTAATGTACTACATGTATTGAGGCCACCCTTTCTTTATCGTTGTTACTAATCACCTCAGGCTATTATCTGGGGTTATATTTGGGATGCGATCCTCCTGCATGTGGCAGCACGTGAACCTGTCAGGTTAGAGGTCAGTTCCGCGAGAAAGCCTAATTGCTGATGAAACCAACAAATTACAAAAAGCTAATCTCCCATGCGGCGGTTCTAAGGCTGCAATCTGGGATACGTGGAGGAAGCAGGAGGAGGACTGGATGGATAAAACGTGTATTTAATACAACCATGTTATACACGACGCGCTCTATATTCATTTTAGAGACTGATTCTACAATACAAGATACGTACATGTGTATTGCCAAATCATCAATTTATGTCCATGGTTTTTCGTAATTTGAGCGTTCCATCAGTCTCGCGAGATTGCTCCTAAATGTTTATTGAGTAGGGGAATGTTATGCAACATGCCAACACAATGATGGTACACGAAGCTCTATTTTGCTTCACTTATCCTCTAAATATAGAAACGAGGAGTGTGCCTGAACAGATCTAGACTATTTTAAGAGTAATGGTTATGGTGCTTCAATAGATAAGCTTTACATGTTGCGTAAAAATGAGGTGGAAAGAGCCAGAGACAGCGAGACAGACAGATATTGGGAGAGAGAGAGAGAGAGAGAGAGAGAGAGAGAGAGATAGAGAGAGAGACGGAGATTGTGTGAGAGACAAGAGGAGATAGATAGATAGATAGATAGAGAGAGAGAGACAGACAGACAGACAGACAGACAGACAGACAGACAGAGATTGTGTGAGAGAGAAGAAATGATAAATAAAGAGAGATAGACAGACAAACAGAAAGAGAGACAGACATACATAGAGACAGACAGAGTTGAGTTTTTTTTACGGCACGTCAGTAAAGTCTCCATTGTAATGGAAGCGGGAGAGACTGACAGAGAAAGTGTATCGTTGTTGTTCATAGTTCACACAGAGTGGATGCTTTGATAATACATGTACAACATATTTTGGCTGACACCAAGATCTTATTAATAATATCAAAAGAGCTCTCTTGTTATGGCTGTGTTAACGTGCTTGAAAAAACTAATAATGATTTTGTTATGTAATGATTACCTAAGACACCCTTGTCATATAGGTGGGTATTATGGTGCCTGGCGGTGATGAGGGGTGTTGTTGTCTCGGAGTTTTGTTCATCGGCTTTGGTGCTAATGACGTGTAGATTAATATCGAATCGTTTCTATTGTTACTGTAGGCAAAACATTCGGGATACTTATTGAATCCAGAGGGCAAAAAAAGGAAATTAGATATTTCCCTCTTTATTACTTTTTCTTTCGGGAGGGGTGGGGGTTGTGGGAGAAGGTAAGAGAGAAAGAGAGAGAGAGAGAGAGAGAGAGAGAGAGAGAGAGAGATTATGAAAGTTAGATAATGACAAACCGGCGAACGAGGAGCATAATAGAAAATAATCTCAGAAAACTAAGTGATAAAAAACACCTAAAAGCAACAACATAATCTGTTACGTGTACGATGTATGCGTTTTAATGTTAGATATTATGAGCCATGTAATTAATTAATTCGTTTTCCGTTCTTTTCTAATTTCCGAAAATTGATGACGTAAATAACACTACAGTCTCAAGAAAATGAGAAAACGTTTTTATGTGGATTTTTTTCACTCTGCATCGCTCGCATTGTTATCATTGAAAAACTTATTTCATTTTGTTGTTGTTGTTGTTTTTGTTATTATTTTTGTTGTATTTGTTTTTTATGTCATAATCACCACCACCACCACCACAACAACAACATCATCATTATCATCGTCGTCGTCGTCATCATCATCATCATCATCATTGTAACGCATTGTACTATAACCCACACACACCATCACAGACACACTAGGCACACACACACACCATCACAGACACACATAAACACCAATATACTCCACATCTCTTTTTGCACATCTCTATCTCTTGCACACACACACACTTACCAACTCACACTTTTAAACTCACCCTCTCTTCCCCCCTCTCTCTTTCTCTCCCTATCTATCTCTCTCTCTCTCTCTTCTTCACACAATCATTCTTGTCAATCAACAACAACAACAGCAAAACATAATCAACAACAATACATTCACCGTGGTCATTTTGCGAGTGCATCGTATGTCTTTTTCCTTTCAAACACGTGCACAAATGTAAATCAATTTAATCTATCTATCTATCTATCTATCTATCTATCTATCTATCTATCTATCTATCTATCTATCTATCTATCTATCTATCTATCTATCTATCTATCTATCTATCTATCTATCTATCTATCTATCTATCTATCTATCTCTCAATATGCTTCCCTATCCCTTCCACATGATCTACCTTTATGAACTTAATCAAAAAGTGCTCAAATAAAAGCCATTTCCCTTTTCTATTACCTAAACCCGTAATTGTATGCACATGTATCTAATATTGCGTCTTTGTATTTTTAAACAAATCTTTTTATAAATTCTTTTTTTTTCCTCTGCAGGGATCGGGAAAGAATCAAACACTCGCTTCACGGCCTTATCAAAGCTCCTCAGCATCAACTGAAGATTTGTAAGGTGAGGTGTAAAAAATAACCCGCACGATGAGAATTTCAACGTGACGTCTTATAAGTTATTATAAACTATTCTGAGGCTATGGGTGTTTAGACAACAGCTAAACCTTACAAGGCGGTGACCATAAAAAATCAAATACATTTCATAAATACATGTACAAGACCAATAAAGCCAAACTGAGGTACATGATTATGAGGTAGCAAAAAAGACACTGATGCCTTATATTTTTCTGGCCATGTGAAACTCAATTTTATTTGAAATGTAATTCCCTGCTCAGAATCCATTGAACATTTTCACAATTAGGACAGTAAGACAGCAATAAACTCGATAAGTAAGGTCCTCAGAAATATGGCTGAAATATGGTGCAAGAGAGATAACTCGTGATTTGTTGATTATTGTACTGGTTATGTTTCTTGTTGCACAAATGAATGAAATGAGTTTGTAAACTATAAAATGTGACATGCCCATCGACCCATTTTATTAAGAAGGGGCGAACTAGCTCAGCAGGTAGAGCATTAGTTACCCAATCTAGAAGTCCACAGGTAGAATCCCGCGAACGACAAATTTGTCAGATTTCGCCATCAGGCCAGTTTCAGTACAATGTAACCGTCAGAGACTGGAGTCCTGGTACCCCCGCACTATCTCGTAACCCGTTTGTAGGACGTTGGTCTTGGGATCCGTTGCCGTATAGGATCCTCCTTCAGAAAAAACCAGGAAGAGCTTCGCCTCTTTAAAGAATGCCCTCACCAAGTAGGCTGGTGCCTGAATATCCGTGCTTGATTCTACAGGAGAACGTTTATTAATGGTAGTTGTTGTTGTTGCTGTTATTGTTGTTGTTACTGTTCTTGTTGTTGTTCTTGTTGTTGTTGTTGTTGTTGTTGTTGTTGTGGTTGTTGTTGTTGTTGTTAAGTGTAGTATTAACAAGTTATATAGAACTTTTTTGTTAACCATATTAATTGGTGTTTTGTTTTTGTTTTTGTTTTTTTTTCCTACTTAAATCCAGCATCACAATTTTATGGTACAATTGTTTTTTTATTTCAATTTCTTTCTCTATTTCCTTTTTTCTCACAGAATGGGAAAGAAGTGTATGGTTCTGAGATACGACAAGATCTAGGCGACATTTTGAAACCCTGGTTTCCTGAGCATGCTAATTGCGCAGACAAGTAAGTTGGCTTGTATTTTCTGTCAGTCGTTATTTAGTTTTTTTTTAACCCAATAAGATCTATTGTACAGGGTAAATTAATAACCCTGCTTAAAAGTACACCAGTTTATAACAATGAACATTCTGTACTTGTTTCCTAATCAGGAATTAAAATATATATTCCATCTACCAACGCCATTTTCATGATCACATGTAATATATTCTCCCAAGTTTAATAGAAAAGTCTTAAATTCAAATTCAGACATTCTTTGCTTTGAAGCTTTTTTCATATTCTTCTCTTTCTAATCTCGTTTCCTTGTCGTCATTTTCTCTTAACCTTCTTCTCCTTCTTTAAAAACAAAAAACAACCAGTTCCCATTCTCATAATTGAAAATTTCGTTCTCTTTTTGTTTGGTTTTATAGGGCAATTCACTGAACTTTTAACTCATAATACTTTTTGCTAATTGAAACACTAGGGGTTGTAACAACAATGTTTAGATAGCTTACAACTCACTTCAAGCCTTCTTATGCACATATTTTAAGACAAGTTTTAAGCTCACCGCAACGTTTTACTTGCAACCCCGGGTCTTCTTTACTGTAATACAGCATGTATATCATCCACAGACTCCTCAGTGAGTTTCTGGACCTGGTGATAGAGGCTCTGCTGTACTCTCCTGGTGATGTTGATGGAGTCGCAGCGCAAGACTGCTCTCAGCGCCACAAGATCTCTGGGAGAGAAGACACAGAGAAGCTTCCAGTATGCGCGACCAGTAACCTGACTCTTGACCGAGTGGACGCTGAGTTGACCAGACTGACGTCACAGACACGCACTGGTCAAGCTGACCCTCAGATCTGTGGGAAAAGTCCATTCTTTTCCTCTCGTCGCGAAACCAGAGGTGCTGCTTATGTAAAACTATCATACATGACTAAAACTATCATACATGACTGTACACTGTATTATGAATGTTGTACTTTGTTCTGGAGATACTGATAAGGCACTCTAGTGAAATGTAGATGCTTAGGAAGAGTTGTAAAAGATATCTGAATCGTTACTGCACACAATACTTTATATGAAGAATATCTCACTTCATAAATTGCAGATCTTTGAACCTCTAGGATTTATCAAGTGTCTTGTAACAATATAAAACTTCAAACCCCCTTATCATGTCAGATTGAGCATGAAGTGGGAGTGTTTCATATATATATATATAACTTTGCAAATTACAAAATGAACAATAGGGCTTGAATCAGTATACATGTACATTGTATATATATTTATTTTAAACTGGGCTCTTTTTATTGCTTCCCATCTTTCTTTTTGTTTCTATAATAGTTATCTCATTACTAAGCCTTGCAAACGTTATTTTTATGATGGTATAGTCCAATGAGAAATATTAAACACACAGTCAATCCAGAAACTACAATTATTTTGCCATTTCGAAATGGTTTTAAATCTAAATCTATTATCGTTGAAAGGATTAGTCTCTGGATAATTGTTAAAGTCAGTAAGTTATAAATTGCAATAAATTAGAAGATAGTCTCTAGGATTGCTACAGTTCCATACACAATTATGTGATTGTAATTTTTAGTTTTCATATTTCATCCTCGACAGGTTCGATCAGTGTCAGTACAATAGTATTCTGTAATTGTATTTAAAATTCACAGTTTGACTATCACTGTTTGTCTTGTTATGTACACAGAGAGTAAAATCCCCCGCGGCTGCGTCCTAGACTGCATGTCCCGCCTGCAGCAAATTGACCAGCTGGACATCGAGGATATTTTCCACCTCCATTCATCCCTGGCTGCCAAGATGGAGGCTGACCCAGATCTCCGGTCAGTGTTTTATACCAAACTGCCCACTTGTGTTGGACTTCGGTCAGTGTTTTATACCAAACTGCCGACTTGTTGTGTTGAACTTCGGTCAGTGTTTTATACCAAACTGCCCACTTGTTGTGTTGGACTTCAGTCAGTGTTTTATACCAAACTGCCCACTTGTTGTGTTGGACTTGGGTCAGTGTTTTATACCAAACTGCCCACTTGTTGTGTTGGACTTCGGTCAGTGTTTTATACCAAATTGCCGACTTGTTGTGTTGAACTTCGGTCAGTGTTTTATACCAAACTGCCCACTTGTTGTGTTGGACTTCGGTCAGTGTTTTATACCAAACTGCCCACTTGTTGTGTTGGACTTCGATCAGTGTTTCAATCTCACATCAAGTTGCCCTTAAAACAGAAGTTGGATAAGAATAATTTGTATAGACTAAACCTGGCATAAAGTAGTCCATTCCCCAATGGAAAGTTGGTGTTGCTTTTCAGATTAAGAGTTTTATCTTGAATAATATTGACAAATTTCTGTATTTTAATGCAAATTTGAGTCAGATTGAAGCAAATTCAATAAGAAGACATTTTTGTGTTACTTGCTCTGATTTAGAATGGCAATGAATCACAACAACAACAAAACACTTTAAACTAATTCAAACTCCTGCATATTTTAGTATCCCAGATGATTTTTTTCTACACAATATTAATGATAACTTTTGAAAAGATTCCACAGTTTTGGTGTTGCCAAGTTTAAACTTAAAAAAAAAAAAAATACTTTATTTGTAGTTTATCTTATAAAAATATTCAAAATTGTTTGAATTACCGTTCTTAAAATTTTAAGCCTAACATCTTTGTTTTCATCAATCTTCTTGCTTTAATCAGGAGGAAATGGAGCTGGGACGGCCCGTACACAGATGTCTCGTGGATCCTGGGGGAAAACTATGGGGCACACCAAGACGCTGGCGACTCCCGCGGGGATACCACAGAGGAGGATGTGCTCAAGGTGATAAGATATTATCGAGTGTCTCTATGTTTTCAAAAATGGACTTAAAACGTACCTTTTTACTCCATTGCGGTAGTTGAAACCAGTTGGCATTCTTGGGCAATTTAACTTAATTTTTAATTGTTTTTGTTTTTGTCATGTTATTAATATTTTTAATAAAAAAAATAATGATTTTAGCTTTTTCTAAATTTATATTGTTAGTTGAAATTATACAATGTAGTATTTTTACCAGTATCTTTAAGTTCCATATACATGTATTTAAAACTATATATAAAGTTGAAAGAATTATTTTTTAAGTAAAATGCAAGTGTATTTTATATGCAAAGCACTGTGAGCCTAAGTCTGTTCGGAGTAGAGTGCTATAGAAATGTAAAAATCTTATTCTTATTTTTGTTCTTATTATTATTGTTATTCCTATGCTTATTCTTTTTTGTATTATTATTATTATTATTATTATTATTATTATTATTATTATTGTTATTGTTATTATTTTTATTTTTATTATTATTATAATTAATTAATTTTTTTCAATCTGATTGCCTTGTGTCCTTCTGATTGGGTCGGCGTCAGTATGATAGGACCGGCTGTAACAAGTATTGCAGCTATCTTTGTGGCAGCACCAAAAATTGCTAGATGTTAGTTTTGTGACCCATCAAGGATATAACCTTGTTGCTAATGTGTGACATTAAAAAAGAACCACCTAAACCAAACTAAGCCATGTAACAAATGTCTTGGTCTTGAGATGCACGATTATTTCAGTGAGGTTTAACAGCAGTCATTCCAATGAAGAATACCTATATCACTCTATTGATTCTTTTAATTTCTTTATAGACATCAGCTCTATTAGTGCCCGTCATGGAGAAAATCCAACTTTTACATTTACCCTGTTTTCAACATAGTGATTATGCAGATCTTTCAATATGTTTTTTTTAGAGTCTCAGTCTGAATTTTTATACGCATACATAATTTTCTTGTATTTATTTTAGATCTTTATCTTATAAATTTATCTGGTGAGTTTTTTTTATTACATGCGTCATATTTGTTGTTTGAAAAATCTTAAATTAACTTAATTTTTTTCAGGTGAAGAGGTTTTTAGTGTCTAAAACTTTACAAGACTGCTCAATCATTGTGGCAATCAAACCAGTGACACAGAGGTGAGCTTTGAAAATTTAGCACCCAGAAATTGATTCATTTTAAAGTTTAAAAATTAATGGTAATTTATTTATTTTTTTATCACATTTTTTATAATGCCTATAAAAACATACAGCATTGTTCATTTTTATCACATTTTTTATAATGCATATAAAAACATGCAGCATTGTTTATATCACGTAAAACAAGGGAAGATAGGAATTGTCTTATTTTACTATTAGTTGTTTTGTCACATATGTCTCTTTTTTTCTAATCTTATAGTCCTATCATCAATTTCTTCCTATTGATTGAATCTTCTGTAATCCAGATAATCACAATGGTGCTTATCATTGAAGAAGAAATGAGTTTTCCTACAAAATGATGTTGTTGTTTTTTGTCATTCAATTGTAGTGATTCACCTTGCCAGTGATTTTCAGGTCCTTTTTCTTCAAATTGAATTGTCCAAACAAAACTAGGAAAATGGGTGAAGGGGAGGGGGGAGGAGGATGCATTCTTATCTGTTGTGAAACAAAAAACCAAAAGATTCAGAGCATCCATGCTTGCTGTTTTATTTTGTTTCAGAATTATTATTTCATTGCTTTGTTTATAAAGCTATACTCCTTTATCTTTTCAACAGGCAAGGCAACCTAGGAGGTAAAGATTGTCTCAGTTTTCGAGGCGCCAAGTATGAATTTGCCATCGGAATGATTGATCTGGACCCAAAATCTTTTGATAAAGTTCCTTTTTATTACTATCAAGCAGTGGACATCGTATCTGCTTTCAACGATCTGAAGTGTTAGATCTAAATATTGCTACTAGGTAATAAAATAAGTAAAGCATTTTTTCTGCTGATCAAGTTTTGCGCGAACTGGCTCAAGTGGTAGAGCGTTAGTCTACAGATCATGAGGTCCGCAGATCTAATTCCACGATTGGCAGATTTATTTGTCAGATTTTCGTCCCCTGTAACTGGTTGGGTTGGTGTTAGTATAATGTGACCATCTAAGACAGGAGCCATGTTATGCCCGCTCTGTCTTGTGTGTGGCAGTACATAAAATTGTCAGATGTCAGTCTTGGGGCCAGTCCACAATATAGCCTATGTAGTGCTGACGTTGGACGTAAAACCAACTCAATTAATCGCATGGTAGACTACTTTGAATTGAGAACAAGGAATTTGGTTTAATTTTGGTATTTTTCACAGGTCCTCTAAAAAAACAAAAATAGCTATTAAATTTATTTAGCATACCATTTTTTGCATTGCTTAGTCTTTGTATGTAACTTGTTGGACTTGCCTGTATTTTTCTTTATCACTTTCGTTTGGTTTTTCAATGCTCAGGTAAAAATGAGATGTCTCTGTGGGAGACGTGTAACTTTTAGGGTATCCTCAATGAAATTAGTCGAAGATAGAAAACAAAATAATTGAATCTGCTCAAACTGGAATTTTAGTAATTTATAGAGAGCTACTATCAGTTTACTATTACTATCATCAGCATAATCAGCAGCAACAGCAGCATCATTTTTGTACATATCTTTATCATAATCATCATCTGCAGATCGTCAGCATCATCAACATCATCATCTTACAATCATTATTGTAATAATATTATTGGATTTTATTGCATTGGCTCTACCTTTTTTTTTTTTTTTTAAATCGTGATCATTTTTTAAATCCGACCATGATCTCATAATGCTAGAAATTTGTTCGTCTCAATCTATCATTAGTTTTATAGTTTTATTGCTTCAACTATAGCAATCAGTTAGATCCTTTATGCAAGTCTACTCAATTTTTTTTAAATCTCAATTATGTCTGTGTGGCCATCACTGATTTTCAAAACAACTTGAAACTCTCTGTATGCCTAAGTATTACTCACAATCCATTACAAAGATGTATTATTCCTGCTTATGAATCGCTAAGTATATTTTTTAATGTTTTGTTTATGCCTTATTGTTTTAGCGGTTGACATAGGACACAATGTCCCTCTAGAATATTTTTAAGCACAGAAGATGGTGACAATCACATCGTGGCAATAATTTCTAAGAGATTTCAACATTGATCTTGTAAATGATTTATTTGCAATGAGATGCAGTTAATGTTGGATAAAGATGTTGTCATTAATTTTCTGATTGTTTTATATTTCCTAGGTGGAAGAATTTATATTTTTATAATTTATATTTGCAAATCGAAAATAAAGAAATGACTTTTGTAATCACTTAATTTTACAGTAAAGATAGTCCCTAGTAAAATAGACACACAATTATACCACTTATAAATATGCTATAGTTATAATTTTCTGTGTAATACCAAATCTAATAAGAGCAGTATAATTAGGAACGGGAGACTTTGTTCTGTTTGTAGGTGTTGCTGTGAGGAAATGATTTACCACATCATGAAATGGGCATGAACTCTATGCTAAAACAATATCCGGTGTTAATATTGATCTTTTTTGTTGTGCCATTTATTAGTTCATTTAGTGTTGACTTATTCTCTAACTTTTTTATTGTTATGTTATTGTTATTGTTACAATCTTTTTTTATTTTAAAGTAAATTGCGGGAATTCCCAATGAAAGAATGTTATATTTTTTAAGAATATAATATATTATTACACATGACCCTTGGTGACTCAATTACTGCCGAAAAGTTTTGCTAATTTTTTTAGAGTATTTTTTTTAATGTTATCTTGTATAATGATCTTTTTAAAGAATGATTGGTCAAAAAGGTTTGATGACAGCCGAGAACTTTAACTTAAAAGTTGTGGGAGTAACCTCTTTGTATACTGTTATTGCAATGTTTTGACTATTGATGACTTTGTATCAGTATTAGTATGTATGTCTATTGTTTTGACCTTCCTGTACAATATGGGCCTTGGTGAAAAATATAATCCCACTTTTAAGTAAAATAAAGACAACCAGTATTGTGGCAGAGAAGCTCAATCGATAGAACACTATGCTTCTAATCACGAGGTTCCAGGTTCGATGCCTGATCTGGCTGCTTTTTGCCCTACTGGTTGAGTCTGTGTCAGTATAGCGTGAAGACAGAAGTTGTGGTATTCATACTCTGTGTGTGGTTGGCAGCTCATAAAGTTTTAGTATGATAGTCTTGGAACCTATCTGCAATGTACGCTTGGATACGGAGAACAAACTGGTACAAGTGGTAGAGCGTTGGTCTCCAAATCGGGACGTCCCCAGTGAGAAACCAAGGATAAATTAAAAATACATATTTCTGATTTTGTCCCTTTCTGGTTTGGTCGGTTTCAGTGTTATGTGCCGAGTTGAGACGGGAGTCCAAGTCTCCCCGCACATTCTGTGTGGCAGCATGTAAAATTGTCAGACATTAATCTTTGAGCCCTTCCATATTAGAGCATATGTAGTGCTGAGCTGTAAGCTGAACAACAAACAAATGTGCGTAGTTGCGGACGATAAACAAAAACATACTCACAAAAATACTAGAAGTACACAAATTTGTAGGATATAATTAGTTCAATGGATTTTATTTTAGCCCTGTTTTCTCACGACATTAATTATGCAAACATTACAGGGGGTCTTAAAGGTGTGATAAAAACATAGTTTACTGTTGCCTTTTTTAGTTAATGTGATCTAATGTAATGTGATTTAGTATTAATTTATTTGAATAAACTGGATAAAGACCTGCATTTTAAGTGTTGTTATTTTCTATCAATGACATCTTCATAGATCTGAGTTGGTTTTTGCATTGCAAATATTTTTTTTCTGCATTCTTTTCTACCTTATTCAAAATTGATATACATCATAATATTAGCCTTCTGAGATTTTAATAATTAATTACAAAGTGTAAACAAATCAATAGAACTGCCTTTCCTGTCAATGTAACAATAATATAAAGATCTTTCTTATTTAAAAAAAAAGCCCGTTGTCCTTTTTTAAGGGGAGATAATAATGAGTTCCTGCAGAGTACTTTTTTTGGTACTTGTTTCCCTTATTTGAAAACGTTGAGCATGGTTACACTTATAGTTCTATCAATGGATATGCCCATCAACTTCTAGGTTCCATACCATTGTCGACCTGGCTTAAATGGTAGAGCACCCAGCTTCACACCATGCGACCTGGTTTCTGTCCTCTTGGATGAGGTAAAAAGCAATTCCAGGATTTCCTCCCCTCGTGTTGTCAGTATAACAACTACTATAGGATAGGCTGAGACAAAAGTCTTGGACTGCTATCCTCGTTGTCTATGTATAGCACGTAAGCAATGTCAGAGTTTACAAGTCTTGAGGCCCGTCGCCGTACATGATTATCTCTCTCCCTCTATAACTCTGTCTCTCCTCCTCACTCCCCTCTCACAAGCTCTCCTTATCAGATTTCCTCTCCCTTGCTTGCTCCCCTACTCGATCTGTCTTTTAACTTCCCACGTTCTACCTCCCCCCATCTATCTCTATCTCTTTCTCTCTGGCTCCCTCTCTCTATTTCTCCCACTCTTTCTGGGTTTAACATATGATGTCATCGGGGTCGGGGTCATAGACAGCGACAAGATTGTATTGCCACTTAGTTCGTCTCAAAGCATTGTTTTTTTTTCTTTTTGTCTCCTCCCTGTTATTATCCCCAGTAACGTTGGTTTTAATATACAATGCTTCATTTGGTGCCTTTGTTAAAAGTTATCACTCAGGCTGTTCTTCACCTTTTCCGTTGGCTCCTCCTTTTTATAACAATCATCATCACAAAGGAGGAGAACAAAGCCAAGAGGAACAAAAAGAAAAAGAAGAAGAAGAAGAAGAAGAAGAAGAAGAAGAAGAAGAAGAAGAAGAAGAAGAAGAAGAAAAAACAAGAAGAAGAAGAAGAAGAAGAAGAAGAAGAAGAAGAAGAAGAAGAAGAAGAAGAAGAAGAAGAAGAAGAAGAAGAAGGAGAAGGAGAGGGCGACGGCAAGAAGGAGAAAAGAATGCTTGAAAAGAGAGAAACACGTTAAAAATCCATGACCCGTTCCGACATGTTATCACAATCAGACAGATCAATTGATCAATCTAACGGTATGGGTTGGGCATGTGATACGGTTGGTGTTCTACACACTTGTTTTACTCTTACTGTCCCAAAATCCCGCTCTCTGAATTAAGTGAACAAAATTGTTGAAACTGTTATTCTGTTTTTCTTTCATTACTTTGTCGCTTGAAAATGGCCAAAAGTGAGAACAATTAGAGACGTCTAAAGGACTTTTTTTTAACTTTTTACCGAGACCCCTGGCTATTACACGGTCCAGGTGGGAGTTGATTGTAACGGCAGACGGCCGGGAAGCCCCAGAATTGATTCCCAGCGTGACGCGAAACTAAACATAGATCTAGATTGTCGCCGCTGCGTGAGGGGACCCGCCCGCTGGTCGTACAGCCCAGCCGCTAACAGGGTGGCAGACTGGCAGACTGGCGCAGTTCTTTCTCTCCGCTCTCTGCCTGTCTCTCTGGATCTCTCTCTCTCCCTTCCCGAATCTGTGTGCTGGTGTGTCAAGTGAGAGGAAACTAGTGAGCTAATGCATTGCATTGATAGGAGGACCCTCTCTCCCTCTCCCACTATGAGACTGGAGAGGTCTGCTCAGGTGTGCTAGGAGGAGGCCGTTCAGACAGAGAGACTGGACGCCGTGTGAATTAATTTTACCTCAGAATGTGACTGTGTCATAGTTCGCGAGGAATACTTTACAGTGTAGTTTACTGTTAAATTGAAACCATTCTCCGTTATTTTACAGCTGAGGAGTGTTTATTAGAGATTATTTTTGAGTCAGTTTGGGACCCCCGCTTCCGTTGGTTCTGTACGCCTCAGTGCGCTCAGTCGAGCCAGTGTACCCAGAGTTTCACGGTCTGTTTGAGGAATCAGGCCAGCCTTCCCAGCGTTAGCCTAGGTCTGGTACTGTCGCAGTGTCACTCTTGTGCCTTACATGGATCTAACTCAGTAACTGCCATACTCGTTTACATGTGAAGACAGGCAACAGCCCATGTGGAAAGTATTATGTATTCTGTTGTGACTCATTTAGGATCGCACTCAAGTGGACTGGAATCTAAATGTGTGGATATATGGCAAGCCATTGATTTTAGTTTGTCTCATAGTGTTTTGATTCAATTCTGAATGTTGTGAAAGTGAAGATAGTGAACATGGATTTCTCTCCAATGAGTGCGTACATGGATTCCGTGCGAACTATTGCCATAACATTATTAGCGTTTCAATTTTTGGCTGTTTCCCCAACGTTATCATTTGAAATCCACATGCCGAGTTCCGACCCAGGAGGGACAATAAAGGATCTCATATCTCCAGAGAACAGTGATTGGTGGTTCCATGAAACTGCCAATGATACCAGCTACAACGACTGGAATTTCTTTACTGGAATCGCAGACTCTTCGAGCAAGTGTAGTGCTTCATTGAGTGAGACAGAACTACGCCAGTGCTGTGAACGATACTATTTTAAACATCCACCTTCACAGATCATCAAATCACGACAGAAATTTCCTACAGGATTACACATCGCTCAAATTACAACAATATTTCCCTTCTATTTTATCAACCATACTCATAAGTGCAGTTTTTTATACAATCATACACATTCACTACGTTCACGTTTGAGAAACAACCCTCAAGGAAATATTCATAGGATTAAAATTGAGCTCGCAAGAGACAAATTGTGTTTTGACGCAGGGGAGTCTTTGCTGTCTCTTTCAAGTGTAATTCCTGCCCATTTCAAAACATGTCGCGTCAAACTATTGCCTTCTGTTCAGGATGTTCAAGAGATACGCCTGAACCCTCACAGTCCTGCGTTGGATTTATTCTTCGTAACAGAGAAATGCGTTTCCAGTAAATTGATCCAAGTCTTTCATCTTGCCCTGTCTTGTCCAACACATACTCAAATTAATGAGCAAAAAATCCCATTTCATCTCGAAATACACTCTGGCCATGGAAAAGTAAACGACAAGTTAAGAGAATTTCAAAGGAATCCCAGCAATAGTGAGGACAAAAACGTGGAGACCATGGGAATACCGTTCACAATATGGAACGTCAAAGGGAAGAGTAGAACTAGAAGTAAACGCCAAGCGTCGAGCAACAGTGCCCCGCGGTTCGCAGAGAGCCTCTACACGAAGAACGTCCCGGAGAACGAGGCTGGTGGGCTCACCGTGATCACCATCACAGCCACAGATGACGACCCAGGGCCGGCAGGGGAGCTAACCTACAGGATGGTCCCCACCAACGATCGCCGGTCTCTGGACATGTTCACCATCGACTCCTCATCCGGAGTGATCACCACCACAGTGAAGCTCGACTACGAGGTCATGACGCGACACGACTTCGCCATCATCGCCACGGATGGCGCTCTCCCCGAGTCGCAGCAGCGCAGCGCCACCACCAGCCTCATTATTTACGTGGATGATGTCAACGACAACCCGCCCGTCTTCCTCAGGAATGTGGAGCGTATCAAGATCCCCGAGGAGCGGGCCCCAGAGCACGAGGAGTTTGTCGCGTCCGCCACGGACCAGGATAGCGGCAAGAACGCAGAGATCCGCTACAGCATCCTCAACCCGGGACAGCCCAACGATGTCTTCGTGATCGACCCACGCACGGGCGCTGTTTCTACACGGAGACCCCTGGACCGCGAGCAGGTGCCTTTCTACAACCTCACCATCCAAGCCATGGACCAGGGCACGCTCAGTGAAAGGAAGTCTGCTACTATTTCTCTCCTTGTTGAAGTCCTGGACGAAAACGACCACGCGCCCTCATTTGAAAGGACAAATTACGTTCTGAACCTCAGAGAAGACCGTCCGCCAAATGGCACGGTGCCAGTACTAAACATCACGGCCACAGACCTGGACGAAGGTGACAACGCCCTGGTGTCTTACCGCCTCAACTCACCAAACTCCCAAAATCCAGTTTTTACCATCAACGAGTTTACCGGGCAACTTTTCCTCACGTCTAGACTGGATTACGAGGAAGATACGGAGCACCAGCTCGAAGTTTTCGCACAGGATCAAGGGGTGCCCCCGAAGTTTAGCTCCACGACAGTTCTTGTGCGAGTGCAGGACGTGAACGACAATGCCCCTGAGTTTTATGAGACGTCTTACGCGCGAAACGTAGACGAAAACGTGAACGTTGGATATCGCGTTTTGCAAGTTCAAGCGGAGGACAAGGATAGTGGAGATAATGCAAAGATCGAATACTCCATTGTAGATTCAGGGGGAAATTCGGTGGACACTTTGCCGTTTAGCATCGACACAAACACTGGCTGGGTCACAACTAACACAGAGTTGAACCGCGAACTGGAGGCAGGCTACACGTTTGTTGTGCAGGCCAAGGATGGCGGCAAACCCACAGCGCGCAGTGCTACTGTCAGCGTCACCATTTCTCTGAGGGACATCAATGATAATGATCCAAAGTTTGACCAAGAGACCTACGAAGCCTCTATATCCGAGGAGGCCAAAAAGGGTGACGAAGTAATGATTTTGACTGCAACAGACATCGATGAAGGCGACAACGCTCGCATGTCGTACCGCATCACTGCAGGCAACGAGGACGACACGTTCCAAATGAGAACCTCCCAGGGCAAAGGGCTGATCACCGTCAACCAGAAGCTGGACGCACGTGAGACAAGCCGTTACATCCTGACCGTAGAAGTCACGGACGTTGATGGCCGGAGCGACACGGCCAGGGTCACCATCAATATTCTAGACACAAACCGCTTCGCTCCCAAGTTCCAACGGACAGCTCCATTTGCCTTCACTGTGAACGAGGACGTACCCATCGGGACCTCCGTCTTCAAAGTCTTCGCCACTGATCAAGACCGAAACGAGAACGCAAGGGTCACTTACTCTATAGCCCCGCAGACTGTATTCAAAATCGACCCAGCCACTGGGGACATATCCACAAGACAGGCGCTGAACAGGGAGTCCGTGTCCAGCTACCGCCTGCAGGTCACCGCCTCGGACAACGGTCAGCCGCAGCTCAGCGACAGCGAGATGCTCCTGGTCACCGTCAAAGACGTCAACGACAACAAGCCGCGCTTCGACGTGAAGCCCGAGTTCGGCAACACTGGCTACACGGGTCAGGTCAGCGAGGACGAGCGGCCCGGCGCTTCCATTCTAGAGATCTCCGCCACGGACGAAGACTCGGGAGTTTTCGGGCAAGTCCGCTACATGTTTGCGCCTGGCAAGGACGGCAACGGGGCGTTCAGCATCGACAGCGGGCGCGGCATCATCCACCTGGCTAAATTCGTGGACCGGGAAGAGCAAGCGTCGTACGACCTGGTGGCGCTGGCGGTGGACCTTGACCCGGTCAACCCGCAGACGGCCTCCGTCACTGTACACATCGAAATCACAGACGTCAACGACGAGGCCCCGGTGTTCGAGAACGCAGAGTTCACCGTGCTCATCCAGGAGAACGTCCCCAAGGGAACCACGGTGGCCATCATCACCGCCACAGATCCTGACGAAGGCGCCAACGCCCGCGTGGAGTATTTCCTGGACCCGTCCCCGGACCGCGACTTCTTCGCGCAGTCTGGTCGCCTGGGCGACCCCGCCATCATCACGACCCAGCAGAGCCTGGACTACGAGTCCGGGAAAACCCGCTACGAGCTGATTCTGAGGGCGGAGTCTGACCCAAAGTTCTCCACCGCCAGAGTGATTATCTTGGTCCAGGATGTCAACGATAACGAGCCGAGGCTGGAGGATTTCACCATCATCTTCAACAACTTCCGCAACGCCTTCCCGCCAGGCCCCATCGGGCGCATCCCGGCATACGACCCAGACGTGTCAGATCAGGACAAGCTTGTCTACAAGATCCTGGCTGGGAACGAGGCTGGATTACTCCGCCTCAATGAGGCTTCTGGTGAGCTGACCCTTGACCCTGGATTAGATTCGGATGTCCCGCGATCCGGCATGTTCCAGATGAGCGTGTCTGGTAAGTTACACGTAGTTCTTTTTTATATACCTTCTCTCTCTTTCTCTCTCTCTCTCGCTCTCTCTCTCTCGCTCTCTCTCTCTCTCGCTCTCTCTCTCTCTCTCTCTCTCTCTCTCTCTTTCTCTCTATGTCTGTATCTCTCTTCTTCTTCTTCTTCTTCTTCTTCTTCTTCTTCTTCTTCTTCTTCTTCTTCTTCTTCTACTTCTTCTTCTTCTTCTACTTCTTCTCCTCCTTCTTCTTCTTTTTCTTCTTTTTCTTCCTCTTCGTCTCCTCCTCCTCTTCCTTCTTCTTCTTCTTCTTCTATTTTTCCACGTGTAGGCTAACATTTTAATTTGTATACTTTTACGAGTACTTTCACGTTTACCTTATTGTTCTTTCCGATCTAATTTTCCTTTTATTACAAAATTGAAGACTATTTTAGCCAAACTAGAAAGGCTCTGTGTGTCCATGATCAATGAAAAAAAATATTGCTTTAAGACGTGGCCGGCCACTTAGTGCGACAGAGCGTGCACTTTTCCCCAATTTTAAATAAAATTGGTTTTGATTTTTTTTTTTTTAAATTCTTGTAGCTAGTGTAGAACTACATCTTTTTACGAATTGATTTCATTGCTCTTCTTCACAACTTTTGCTAGATGTACCGTATAGAGAGATCTATGCAAAACCCCCATTGCTCCCACTTTAAAAGTTTTGCAATTAATATAAACACAAGTTTCGTAGAAATTAAATCTTACAAAACAATGCTTTTGCACCCTCTAGGTTGCTGTGCTTTAGTTTAGCTGTTTATTTCACTTTGAGGGCATAACAAGGGGAGAGGGGGGAGGGGAACAATGCTTTTGCACCCTCTCGGTTGCTATGCTTTAGTTTAGCTGTTTATTTCACTTTGAGGGCATAACAAGGGGAAAAGGAGGGAAAAGGGGGGGGGGGGGGGGAAATAGTAGGGGGTGGGGGTTCTGGCAGAACATCGGCTTCCGACGCAAAAGGCCCGAGCTCGAATCTTGACGATTGTTTTCCCTACTGGTTGGGTCGGTGTCAGTATAATGTGACCGGCTGAGACAGGAGTCATGGTATCCCCGCCCTGTCTCGTGTGTGGCAGCACATAAAATTGTCAGACGTCTGTCTTGGGGCCCGTCTACAATATAGCCTATATAGTGCTGATGTAGGACGTTAAACCAACTCAACAACATCAACAACCCTTTCAAATAAATTTTTAATAACTCAGTATACCATTGTTCGCAAAGACAGGTATAGTAGAATTGGCTTATTTGCCAGGACAATACACTGTGCCATGACTGTACATTTTATAATAAATATAAGTTCATATACATGCCACGAAGCAAGCTCAGAGGGTAAACAAAACAATGTCTTAAGCGCGTTCCTTATTTCCTTCTTTCTTTGATTAACAAAAAAAAATAATAACATGTACAATGAATTTGAAAAATGTAATGCAAAGGAGTGCGTGAAACGTAGGAGACTTGAGCTACCGTTAGGCACCGTTGTAAAAATGGGCAGGTGAAATAATGTATACAGTAGGCACAGAATGTAAGGTAAAGGAATGCGTGAAACTTAGGAGACTGGAATACCGTTAGGCACCGTTGTAAGAATGGGCAGGTGAAATAAGGTATACAGTACCCTATAGAGTATGTACCCTATAGAGCATAGCTACTAAGCTAGCGAAATAATGTATACAGTACCCTATACAGTATGTACAAGTTAAGAGCATAGCTACTAAGCTAGTGAAATAATGTATACAGTACCCTATACAGTATATATATATATACACGTTAAGAGCATAGCTCTACGAAGCTAGCAGTCTAGCACGGCAGTGCCCTGTAAATAGCGCCGTTAGCAAGCGGCCTGTGGCTGTAGCGGGTGCCTTTTGTGTCCTAACGACTCGACTGTGTCACATCGCCCATGTCGTGCTTTTTTCTGGGCCTTTCTATCTTTCTTTCTTTCTTTCTTTTTAACGAGTTTTAAGGCCAACCTGGATCGACAGCATTAATTTTTCATCAGGGCCTACACACTTCCATTATTCTTTTGTGTTAGTTTAGCAGGCTAATTTATGGGCGGGGGAGTGTTCTCTGGTTAGCTTCTCGTGTTATTCTAGACCTGTGTAACACAATAATTGTTGAATCAGAGAGACATACCTTGCTAGCTGTGTGATTCTGCGTTATGAAAAGAGAAAAGCAAAAAAAAAAAAACACAAGAAGCTGGTGCATCGTGTTGGGCATAGTGATTGTACGATTAATTTCTCTTTAATTTGAAGGCTAAATTTAATGTGGTGTTGATAATCATCGTGTTCACTCCCGTCTCTTGTTCGTGTGTTGATCTTATAAGTTTTTGATCTTGTTCCACGAGTACCCTCTATATGAATTATATCATTCTCATGCTATTGGCATCATTGTTTTTCTTCTTCTTTTTCTTCTTCTTCTTCTTCTTCTTCTTCTTCTTCTTCTTCTTCTTCTTCTTCTTCTTCTTCTTCT
>RQTK01000301.1:245437-260684 GCA_003991915.1 Elysia chlorotica
CTCTCTCTCTCTCTCTCTCTCTCTCTCTCTCTCTCTCTCTCTCTCTCTCTCTCTCTCTCTCTGAATCTTATCTTAATTCTTTGTTTCTATACTATACTTTTAATGCTCCACTCATCTTATTTGCTGTATGGTTTCTCTCTCTCTCACTCTCTCTCTGTGTGCCTCTCTTCTTCTTCCTCTCCCACCGTCTCTCTCTATCTATCTCTAGAGCTATCTATCTCTCTCACTCTCTTTCACTGTGATCTTAACCTTTTGTTTCTGGCTATGTCAATACTTTTAACGCTAAACTCATCGTATGTTGTGAGATTTCTCTCCCCTTTTCCTCCCTTTCTCTCTCTTGCTCTTCTTTCTCCTCGCCCACCCACTCACCCTCTGTCTGTCTGTATGTCTGTCTGTCTGTCTGTCTGTCTGTCTGTCTGTCTGTCTGTCTTTCCATCTCTCTCTCTCTCTTTCTCTTTTACCCTCTCTATTTCTCTCTTACCATGGCTTTCTTCCACACCTTGTTTCCTTGGTACACTTATACATTTTTGTAATGTAAATTACGTTTTCTTTAGCTTAGTGTTCACTCTCTATACATGCAGTTTTACCACCTCGAAGTTTTCTCTCTTTGATCTGGCATACATAAAACCTTCGTTGTTTAAAAGTCAATTTGATTAGAGGCCTATGTTCCACATTTGGCTGGCGTAGAACAAGCCTCCGTAAAACAATCGATTTTCTTAGTCAGACCGAGTAATGTATGAATGATTCACTCTGCACGATACGTGAACATCTATTTGCATCCTATTCCTGTATAATGTGACTGTCTGAGACAGGAGTACTCTCTCTCTCTATTGCCATGCTTTCTTCCACATCTTGTTTCATTGGCACTCTTATAAATTTTTTTACAATGTAAATTAAATTTTATGTAGCTCAATGTTCACTCTCTATACATGTAGTTTTATCTCCTATAAGTTTTTTCTCTTTGATCTGGCATACATTAAACCTTGTTCAAAAGCCAATTTGATTAGAGCTCTATGTTCCACATATGGCTATCGTAGAACAAGCTTCCGTAAAACAATCGATTTTCTTAGTCAGACCGAGTATTGTATGAAAGATTCACTCTGCACAGTGCGTGAACATCTATATGCATCCTATTCCTGTATAATGTGACTGGCTGAGACAGGAGTCATGGCATTCCCGCCCTGTCTCGTGTGTGGCAGCACATACCATTGCCAGACGTAATTATTGGGGCCCGTCCACAGTATAGCTTATATGTTGCTGATGTTGGACGTTAAACCAACTCAACAACAGCAACAACAACAGCATCCTAATCCTGTTCCTATGCGTGCATAGTATCACGCTGCTTGAATGTTTGGTACCATCGGGAATCATTGATCTGTGCCGCATGAAGGGCCATTCTCGAGTTGAGTCTGGTTATACATGGTCTCTAGATTGTAGCTTTCGCAAATCCAGCTCCTAGTCTTATTTCGCTTTTCTCTTTGTTTATACCTGATCATAGTCTTTGTCTTGGATTGTAAACTGTTCAGTACCCCCACCCTCTCTCTTTCTCTCTCTCTCTCTCTCTCTCTCTCTCTCTCTCCTCCCCTCTCTCTACTGCTCCCTTTCTTCTTTGAATTGGGTTACCGTACGTGGATCGATTAATATACCTGTGATCAGGGTAATCGTCCCTTTATTTATTTTTTGTCCTGGTTTTTATTCCTCTACCTCTCCAACCCCGTGACACAATTTTCTTTCATTTGAAAACAAATAATTTCAAATTTCAAAATAGTAACCTTTGTATCATTTTTTTTCAACGCTGCGACATCTTATGATAAAATTACCATGTTTGTTTTAGCGATTATTTAAAAAAAAAAAAGAAGAATTGAGCTAATAGTTTGTAGATGACCAAATTTGTCATGATTTCACCATTCTCCCCTTTCTTTGTCATCAGAAACATTGACATTCATTGCCAGAAAGAAAGAAAATAATAATCGGGGTAAAATAAATTAATAGTTTTCAAATTGGAGTAAATTATGTTTTTTGTCCTTTCATTTTTGTTTTATTTCGAGATTTCCACATTTAGTTGTACACCTGATATAACTTTTTTGATTTATGATATCATCGGTTCGTTTCCGTTATACTACCATGCCATACATACAGTGAAGGAAGAAACATAAAAAAAAGTCCAACTTTCAGTTTGGCATTTGAAATCAGGTTTTGTGTATATGTAAGCCAATATGCGCAATGTAATATAGTGAAACAAGCCTTCATTTATCTCCAAGTCTTGTCTGATTATCATCGAAGACTGTCCTCTACTTCAGCATATAATTATGGCTTTTTCAGTTGCTTTCCCCCTCCCGTCTCGGTCTCTGAGTTCAGCCTGTAAAGCCCCTAACTGTAAAATTAGTAGTTTCCCTGGCCGGGGTGCACCAACGAGGGCATGGGGATGGGAGTGGGCGGCGACCCCCTGTGGAGGGACGTTATTACTACAGGGATACTTTACAATGGGGACAGAATGATGCTGGCGTGGGGAGAAAAACACTGGCTGGACCTGGCAAAGTAACATAATGTTATGTCCGTTAAGATACAGCTATTACCAGCACTGAAGGGAGTTTTTTTTTTCTTTTTCTGTTTATTTATTTTAAAGGCGCATTGTCATAGCCAATGACATAGGCATGAATCGATAAAATGCTTTTAAACACATGGTGATATATCGCAAAGTCCTTTTTGTTTACAGTATGTCTTAGTGTTGTTGTTGTTGTTGTTGTTGTTGTTGTTGTTTTCTTTTGTGCTTTGTTTTGGTGGTGTGTTTTTTTGTAGAGGAAATACAGAAACATGAGAAATTTATTGACAGAGGAAAAGACATGAAGATGATGAAGATATTTGAGAAGGACAATTGTGTAATACACGGTTATAAATAAATAGGCCATAGTGGATGAAGTGCGAACAAATTAAGACTAAAACAATGTTTGTAACAGCACCGCAACATCACAATTGCTAAAAATAAGATGAAGATGTTGAAGTTCTTCTGCTATATTGTACCATGATTTGGAAATTAAAAAAGTAATTAGAAAGAATAAGACATACCGTGATGAACATTTAACGTTAGAAGTAAAAGCACTGTCGACTATGGGAGAAGATACACTGATATTTTACTACCAGTAATTGTGAAAAATCTTCTTATTGCAGTCGGACCCACATTAATAGAATGGACAGACACAACGTCGTTTTTTACTGTTGAATTTTGGTTATACCAAACCGCAATAACTGTATATAAGGGAAAACACTGCGCCTTTATTTTTTTTCCAACCTGGGGTTGTATTTGTAAAGAAATACATTTACAGCCGTGGTGTCACTTCTAACACGTTATCCACCTCCGAATACAATGCATCACCATGCTCACTATACTTTCATATCGATTGTGCAGGGGCTTAACCCCATTGGTCATTTCATACTATGTATCACGGTAGATTCTCCAACAACTACAATCTACATTTCCCTCTGGTCACATACTTCCCATACAGATTACACACATTTTAGTTGAGATTGCTTTCTCTTGTCTGATTTCCATCTCTCTTACTCTTACTACCGGGGGCCCGGTGGTCCAGGGGTAGATTATTGGCTTCCGACGCAAAAGGTCCCGAGTTCGAATCCTGGCTGTTGCGTTCCCTGCTGGTTGGGTCGGTGTCAGTATAAGAGACTGAGACAAGAGTCATCATTTCATGGTATCTCCGCCCTGTCTCGTGTGTGGCAGCACATAAAATTGTCAGACGTCCGTCTTGGGAGCCGTCCAGATTGTAGCCTATATAATGCTGCTGTTGGACGTTAAACCAACCCAACCAACCAACTCTTACTACCGCTGCTTGAGGTTAATTCTGCCCCATCGAATTGTTATATTGCTACTCAGTAGCCATTTTAATACAACTGCCTGTACAGTGTAGACTCTATTCGATTTTACTTGGGCAAGGACAAGCTGCGCAACCTATAAAAAAATACAGCTTCTTTGTGTGCCTGTTTGTATTGATGTAGTGGTGTTGAGAAAAAAAAATTATGGGTAAACGCACGTCGCACGCAGGTTTTCCAGTTGAAAAAAAAGGATACACATACACTTTCATGATGCGTACCTTATCAATTTTCCATCTGATATTTAACTATAATTGGTGGCACAATCATTTCTCAGTTAAATATTTCTGGGGGAAAGCTTTTTATTTCATGAGAATATCCCTATTAGAAACATAATGCATTTTCTGAAGGTAACAAGATTTTATTAAAGTACAAAAACTATTTTGTTTTTACTTGTTTGTGTTTGTACTTTAGCCAAAAATTGATGACGCACCGCTCTTATTCTAATCATTTTTCTTACTGGCGACCCATAGATCAAAAGAAATGCACATTGACATAGAGACGAACTGTAAAAAATAGGCCTGTATAATTATTACATTTCGTTTTTTAGTTTTACCCCACTGATAATGGCCTCGAGTCAGATGCTGCGTCGCCCTGACCATGATCTTCAAAAGGCCTAATACAATACAGAGTTATACTTTACAGGCATATTGTCTTTGATTACCTCATTGTACATGTATTATTATTATAATGATGATAAGGTTGTCCACATCTAGCAGGCAGCATTTTTGTTAGCCTGGCTTTTTATTGTCTCTGACAACACAGTTGAACACACGGCCGTACGTTGCGATACCATCCGAATTATTCCAATTAATTCTATGTTGTGCTTATGTCGGCGCCTATAAAAAAGGACATGTAATTTTCCCTAAGCGTGTACTCCCAAGGTTTTTGAATTGTCCTGCTTTCAACTGTTTCAAAGTTATCAAGGCGATAGCTTGCAATTTACCCCAAACTGGTACTCCAAGCTTGTTGAATTGTCCTGCTTTCAACTGTTTCAAAACTATCAAGGCGATATTATTAAAGACATTTACTACGGGTGACAATTACAGGCGCAAGGTATGTCACCAAGGCATGTCTCCGAAAAATAGAAAGGAACCTAGGATATGTAAAACCAGAGACAGTTTCGTTATCTATCTACATTGAAATCAGGCACAAGGCTATCATAATCTACTGCTATTTTAACTTAGTACGATAGGTTTATCTTCCATAGAAATGTCCATTGCGTTCATACAGACAACTATTAGAATTGGTGTTCAATTTTTCCGATAGTACTTAGCTGCCTTTGAGCTTCTTTTGTGTGTGTGCTGGTCACCAGGAACTGATACTAATACACTAATGATGAAGGCGGTGCTAATTAGGGCTTGTCACGGATTCGCCTAGTCCCAGTGAAGTAAGATTGCGTGACGGTGTAGCAACTCTTGTGTCTATGTTGAGTGAAGTCGCATTGCGACAGCAGTAAAAACAGAATTTTTTCATGGAATGTTTAACATTATTTTTTACTGTAGTACATGTACTAAGTACTAGTGGTATAGTATGCTTACTAAAATAAGGTTGTACGACAGTGAATATACTCACACAAGTTGTGAGATAGAGAGATAGGGGGAGGCAGAAAGAGAGAGAGTGGGGGAGGCAGAGAGAGAGAGAGAGAGAGAGAGAGAGAGAGAGAGAGAGAGAGAGAGAGAGAGAGAGAGAGACGAGACGAGACTGAGAGAGAATTTTAAGAAAACAAAATCATAATATCACTGTCTCTGAGACTTGAGGTGCCCCCGCCTGTGTGAACAAATACGACCTTTTATTTTCTTAAGATCTTGATCTATCAGGCTATTTTTGAAAGCGTCATCATGGTTCTACTCATGTATCGTCCTTTATCTTCTTACAGACTGGTATTGCCACATCACCTATCACTCAAACCATATTTTCCTTTTTTATCGAAGAGCGTGGAGGCATGACGGGAAGACACCTCAGGGCCATGTCTTAACCTCGTGTTGCTTCTTGTTTCATGAGACGTCGTGCAAAGTTTCCAAACGGCCCCGGTTTGTTGCCCTGCTAATCGTTGCGCGCTGTCGTATTGCTTTTTAATGACCCAGGCGTGGATTCGGGCCGGCTACACAGCTGTCAACCTATAGAACCAATCAAACTGGACAATTCCAGTGCAAAAAATTGTAAAACATTCTTTAAAATACGCTTTTTGGGGAGTAGGTTGGCGAATCTAAGGCTACGTTCGTGCCCAAAGGCACATGAATGATAAATGAGATCTTTAAGACCATTAGACCACAGCAGCTGATATTAAACATGTAGGATTATGAGATTGTACAAGTATATAATGTATACAAATGAGGAGAACTGTTAAACTTTGGTTTCTGGAAATGAACTCCTGTGTTTGGAAATTTCCAGTTTCCAACGTCTTTAGACAGAAACTCGATAGAAAAGATTTGAAAGTTATCGCGCAGGCATCTTTTAAAGCAGCTTATGCAGTTTTACATTGGATGTATACTTAAAGGAACAAAAAGAGAAAGATTGTTAAGTCTTTTACTTGGTGGTAGACTTAACCTTGAATTATTCTAAAATTATCCTGAATGAACTTCCAAGTGGAGCAAGAATCGTCAAATATTGTTTTATGTGCAAATCTGCGCCTAAGAAAAAAACAACTTTAAAAAGTCTTCGGAATTCAGCTTGACAGACCGTCCTTTTCCACCGCCCTATTTATTGTGTTCGTCGAGTATCTTCTTCTCTTTATCGCATTTTCAGAGATCTATTGACACGGGGTAAACATTGCGGCTTTGTCTTTTATTTGTTCAGGCCTCGTTTGTAGGCCACCGCTCACTGATAGTTTTTTTTTTCTCTTTAGAGCTAGATCGATTTATTTGTTCACCAGTGTGTGTACTTAGTGATAGTGATAACTCTTTACTTTTAATTTAATCTGATCACGCTTACTCTAGTTTGTTTTATTTTGGGGCAGAAAAAAGAGATAGTGAGAGACTTCGAGTATGATTTTGAATGTGATGATGATGATGATGGTGATGATGATGATGATGATGGAGAACTATTGAAAATAAGGGGTTTCGATAACAACTGGGCCATGATCTCCGTTTTAATGTCATAGGGTATTCAAATATGTACCATCCGGGGCCTTTACTCTGCGCTGAAACACATTAACCATTGTTTACTAGATTTTTTTCACTGTCAAAGGGGACCATAACATTCCTTATTGGAGAAAAAGCACACCCAAGGGAAATCTTTTGATTGCATGCAGTCACCCCCCCCCCCCTTTTCTTTTTTTGTTTACCTATGAATCCTACTCTGAAACGCTGTCACCGAGATTCAAACGTCGAACCTCCTGTTCCTCAGTGCAGCGCTTTCAAACCCTACGGCTACCATGTGGTGCACATTTATCGATTGATATGACCTTGACCTTGATAATTGAACGGCCGTGTGGTGTCTATAAACGACTAGACACATAAACGTCATGCTCAGGATTATCAATTTCCTAGTGAGGGATTAGATTGTCTGCGCATCCACCATTTTCGGATCTGCATAGCCACGCCGCCATTTTATAGACTGGCTCTTCGATATTACAACCATGCACACTGTTACTGGTTTTCCCCGATACATGTAGCGTTTGTAGCACGGAAAACCAACAAGAAGATCTTCCGTTTAGTTTATTTAGTTTAATGTCCCCTAGGTTTACGCAAGAGTCGGTGTAACCCACATATTACAAAATTTAGGAACAGATTAAAAAAACACACGATAAATTATAATAGTCATCCAAAAAATAATACATGTTCAAGCCAAAACAATCGCTTAGAACGCGTTCACGATTGATATTTTCCCCAATCCATACTAAAAAGTTCGACGCGCATGAGAAAAATACCCACCCTATTCCTGTTCCATCAAATTACAATACTTAGTTTCCGGAAACTCGCCGCCATATTGCACATCAGACAAACTGATTCCAATGTATTTTCCTCCTGCCTTAACACATCCATGTTTACCTTGCCCCTCACCAGACAACGTACCTCAAACTGATGCCAACCTATTTTCCTACTGCCTTAATATATCCTTTTTTTTTACCTTGCCCCTCACCAGACAACGTACCTTAAACTGATTCCAACAAATTTTCCTCCTGCCTTAATACATCCATTTTTTACCTTGCCCCTCACCAGACAACGCTACCTCAAAGTGATTCCAACGTATTTTACCCTACATCAATTTTTACCTTGCCCCTCACCAGACAACGCCACCGAAGTGACCGCCTCGTGCCGCCTGCTGGTCCGGCTGGTCACTCAAGACATGCTCTACAACGCAGTGACCATCCGCCTGTCACGAATGACCCAGTCGGCGTTCCTGTCCCAGGTGCACGCGTACTTCCTGGACGCCCTCGCCCAGATCTTCTCCGTGCCGGACCCGCCCGAGCAGAACATCTTCCTCATCGACGTGGAGCAGGATACGGACGTCTCCCCAGAGGACCAGATCCTTAACGTTAGCGTTGCCATCCGCAAGGGCTCCTTCCTGGAGCTGGGCCGCACGCGGGACGTGTTCTTTGCCCCGGAGTACCTGCGGGAGGTCATCTACCTGCACCGCGCCCTGCTGGCCAACCTGTCCACACTGCAGGTGAGCTTTGGCGAGGAGTTTATTACGCCTTGAGCTCTAGATTTGTAATCTTTGTTGTTACTTGTTAATGTTTGTACTGCAGGTGTAGTATTGTTGTTATGTATTTGTAATGTTTGTTGTTACTTGTTTGTCCACACTGCAGGTGAGCTTTGTTCGAGGAGTTAGTATGTTTTGAGCCATAGATTTGCAATTGTGTTGATACTTGTTTGTCCTCTCTGTAGGTCAGCTTTGGCAAGGAATTTAGTATGTTTTGATTTGTAATTGTGTTTTAACTAACTTGTATGTACCGTCTGTAGGTGAGCATAGAGGGGAAAATTGGCAAGGAATTTAGTATGTTTTGAGCTCTTGATTTGTAATTGTTGTTGTGACTTGTTTGTCCCCTCTGAGTATAGAGGGGAGGGGGGTCTATGTTGTTGTTGTTATATGTACTTGATGTTTGTTGTTACTTGTTAGCCTGTCCACTCAGCAGGTGAGCTTTGGCAAGGAGTTTATTATTTTCTGAGCTCTAGATTTGTAATTGTTATTGCTACTTGTTAATGTTTGTACCGTCTGCATGTGTGCATAGAGGGGAGGGGGGTATGTTGTTGTTGTTATATGTACTTGGTGTTTGTTGTTACTTGTTAGTCTGTTCATCCTGCAGGTGAGCTTTGGCGGGGGAGTGCATTATGTTTTGAGCCATAGATTTGTAACCTTTGTTGTGACTTGTTTGTCCCCTCTGAGTATAGAGGGGAGGGGGGTCTATGTTGTTGTTGTTACATGTACTTGATGTTTGTTGTTACTTGTTAGTCTGTCCACTCTGCAGGTGAGTTTTGGCGGAGGAGTTTGTTATGTTTTGAGCTTTAGATTTGTAAACTTTGTTGTTACTAACTTGTTTGAACCGTCGGTAGGCGAGCGTAGAAAAGGGGGGGGGGTATATGCTGTTGTTGTTATATGTACTTAATGTTTGTTGTTACTTGTTAGTCTGTCCACTCTGCAGGTGAGCTTTGGTGGAGGACTTTATTACGTTTCGAGCTCTAGATTTGTCATTGTTGTTGTTACTTACTTGTTTGTTCCCTCTGTATGTGAGCATAGAGGGGAGGGGGGATCTATGTTGTTGTTTACATGTACTCTATGTTTGTTGTTGTTACTTGTTAGTCTGTCCATTCTGTAGGTGAACTGGCATGGAGGAAATCTGCTTTAAGCTGTAGAAATACCATGTTATTTAATGTTTGGTGTTAGCCTGTGCACTCTGTAGGTGATTTAGGAGGGAACAATACTGGTGCTAGATAGATTAACGTGTTTTGGGTTTATTCACGTCCTTCGTCAACGAACGGTCCCAAGATTAACCTCTGACAATTGTATCTTCTGCACATCATAGAGACAAAGTGTAGTTGGGATATCAGGATTAATGGTTCAAGCAGTTTGGTTTGGGTTTTGATCTAGACAATTGAGTGAATCAGTGTAGGCAGCAACTTTATAAGAGACTCCTTTTGACGCTTGGTAGAGTTAATACCGATACATTTTTGTTGGTAAAGTTTTCTATAAAAGGTCATAGGCATCACACCAGTAAGTTAGAGTTACACATTTTAAGTAATCAAAAGGGAGTAAAGGTAACACACCGTAAATAAATCCCCCGTCAATTACGCCTTTTCTAACACATGAACTCTCTCATCTGCCCAACTTGTAAAGTAATAAAATGCCTGGTGCACATTGGTTGGTTTTCATTTAACTCATTTTCTCCTAAGCATTAGAAAATTCGTTTAGACAAAATAAGAGCAACTGTGTGTCCCCTAGAGTTACCGAAGAATCGTTCACGGAGATGGAGACACCAGATTGGATTGAGCGCGGACCTCTTGGTCATCAGTCCAGAGCTCTAACAACTGGGCTATCCACGCTAGCACTTTATATATTGTTCTTTGTTGGAGAGAATCTCTCTTCTAGTTTCCTGATTCTTAGGCTCTTATATAGGCTACTTGACGGCAACGGGTTCCAAGACCTACGTGATGTTACATGACAATTACGTGCTGCCACAGAGACAGAACGGGAAGAGCAGGACTTCTGTCTCAGCTACACGGACCCAGCCAATAACGTTGTCCACATTCGATTTTACAAATTTCCAATGGCGGCTTAAACCATTTTGAAATCACTACCTGAACCACACTGCACTTACACTGACCCCTGCCTGGTGGACAACTCGGTCCGCACCAGTGAGACCCTCCAGTTTTACTATCGCCGACCATCCACTGACCACTCTCTGATAGACAGCCCGGTACGCACCAGTGAGACCCTCCAGTTTTACTATCGCTGACCATCCACTGACCACTCTCTCGCAAGCCATAGCGCTGTGGGCCAGAATGGTCCGACATAAAAACACATGTTCCTTTGTCTCATAAGTAATTCTCCAATTGTTTTATTCACCTTTGTTAGATCTTGTTCTCTCTTTCTCCGTTTCTTCATTTACTTTTTTTTATGGAGCTGTAGACAACAAATTGGCAAAGTGGGCCGTTTTCACCTGGCACCGTGCACTAATGTTTCTGTGTTGGTGTTTGTTGCTACAGGCTTGCTATGCCCGTTATTCCGTTTTATAGAGGCTTATTGTCTAACTTTTCTCGCTTTATTGCTCTTAAGAACTTTGTATCGCTTGTCTTTGATATAACCAGCCTTTGTTGTTTACAATTTTGGACGTCGGTGGCTTGTTCCACAAATGCAGTTTATTAACCCCTTTCTGTCAGTTCTTCATTTCCTTTCCCCCTCTGCTCTGTACCGGTTATTATCTTCTTGTTGTGGCCGATCTAGATCTAGAGAATCTATATCTACATGTAATCTGCAATTAAGCCTTAGCTTTGTTAAATTTTTCATAACTAGAAGCTGCAAGCAACGTGAAGTTTGCGATCACATCTGGGGGTTTACCAAATTCATTGTTCAAGTGTTGAATCATAACTATTGGACTTCTTTAGCTTATAACCTTATAAATAGCCCAAAGCACTCACCTTTATTTGTTTGGGTCAGCAGCTAGGCAAAACTTGTCAACATCAATTTCAACTAGGTCTGACTGTCCTATTGACTTACACGATGACTGTTGCGCTTTTATTTATACATAGAGTATGATTTGAAATCCCTTGTTCTCAAAAATGTATACATTTTTAACCTCTACTTAGCAAAACACAACTACTAAAAGCGTATCTAACTTACTCGAAAAACAAACAACATGATTTACGTAGTGCCGATTGTTACCCCTCTCTCTCTCTCTCTCTCTCTCTCTCTCTCTCTCTCTCTCTCTCTCTCTCTCTCTCTCTCTCTCTCTCTCTCTCTCTCTCTCTCTGTACCTTATCAATGAAAGGCACAGTCTCCCCAAGCACTTAGAATAAAGAATTCATATTTACGCGAGAGACTTGTCCTCGCCCAATTCATGCTTGAGCTATTTCCGTGTCACAAACTTTCCCTATGCCAATAACGCGACCCATAGCGTCAGCCAAGACGATAGATAATAACATCTGCAGCGGCACCCAGTCTTGATCTTTCCTTAACTTACACAGCCAATGGCTCAGGTTCGTGATTGTATGTTCCTGTGGACCGCAAAGTTCGAGATGCACTCACACCAGAAATCTCCCAGACTCAGGCTTACTCGTAGAACTGACCACAGCTGACCATGTCACCTTAGCATCTCTACTGTACACTAGGCCTGACATGCCTCTGGGCCTTGATGTGGCAGGCAGCGCCTCCCTAGGCATCGATCCCCCTAGCCTGTCCCCTCCAATTTGTTATCACTTTCACTCGTTCCAGAAATGAAGCAGGGCGAAGACCGGAGAAGAGATTTGTTAGTTTGGAGAACGGATTCCGCCACCCGATCGATTTTTGTGAGTGGATGGGTGCGGGACCCCTGAGCCTTAGGGAAACAAAGAAGAATGTCCGCTGTATGGGGATCTGAGAAGTGCCGGTAGCCAAATTGGTTGATTCTCTGGATTGATGAGCAAGAGGTTCAAGGTTCGAATCTTACCCGGATTTAAGGGAACAAAGAAGAATGTCCGCTGTATGGGGATCTGAGAAGTGCCGGTAGCCAAGTTGGTTGATTCTCTGGATTGATGAGCAAGAGGTTCAAGGTTCGAATCTTACCCGGATTTAGGGCAACAAAGAAGAATGTAGGCATTATTGGGATATGGGAAGTGCCAGTAGCTTAGTCGGTAAATGCTTTGGATTGAAAGTTTGGTTCTTTTTCGGTGTCCCCGTCTTTTGTATGCGCTTCTTCTTACAGAAATCGGGTGAACGGAAACGAATTAAAGAAATAGGGGGTCTCTTAAGCAAATATTTAGATTTTTATTTCTAGGTTTGGAAACGATGGCAAAGTTCAAAGTCACTCGACAGTCACAGAAAGTGTAAGGTTTCTCGTAAAATCGTAAATTTATATAACACATACAAATTGAAACAAATATTGACAGTACAGTTGTTGTTTTTTAAGCGCTCTGTTGGCTGAATGATCCAACGCCTTGCATTTTTAAGCTTGCAAAGATGGTCTACGTTTGAGATGAAAAAATACACCAATCGAAAGGCCTATTTCAAAGTGTGACATACATGTCAGGACCATGTGGGTTTTTTTACGAATTAAAATACTGGGAGACAACTTTGCTTTCTGTATTTGTGTGTTTTGTGTAGCAATTGTATTTCCACACCAGTCGACAACACCATCTTTCCCATTGGTTCTACTCGACCACAGAACCAAAGATTATTTTTCATATTAATCTAGGTCGTGCTAGAATCAAAATTAATATGAGATGGAAAAACGTCGGCCCCAGAAAGCAAAAATTCTTCTGAGATGATATTGATCCCATGTCGAGACAGATCAGTTTGGAGAGAGCAGTTGGTTTTAACAATTCCTGACTTGTAGGAATATCAAATTATAGCCCTCAAACTTATTTTAGTCTCATGACTACTGCGAGGACTAAAATTCTTAGTTACTGTAAACTGTCAATTTACATTAAAGTATTTCACATTAAAGAAAATAAAAAGATGAAAAAGGGAAATGCATTTTTGTAACTAAAGCTGTTTTGGGCCAGAAGAGGAACTACGATATTCTTTTTAAATTGCGCACAAAGTATTTAATTTCTCCGAGATAACTTTTCGACCCACACACAAGTTAAAGCAATAAATGTACCGCCCGACTATAATACACTACACAAGGCATAGTTAAATTTATATGTCTGACAATTTTACGTGCTGCACACAGAGACAGTGCTCTCTGATAAAACTGCTTCCCAGTGAAAGAACTACTGGCTCCGCTCGCGGATACTTTACTCTTCTTCTTCATCTTCATTTCCTACATGTTCAAACTCTCAACTCGGCTCTGCGGAGTGCCTAGTAACTTCCTCTGGTATTTGGACTTTATTAATCCTTTTTCTATCACGCGAGAAACATGCCCTTAAAGTGTTAAGTGAGCACGCGTCAAGCTAGTTCTCCGTAAAAATAGCAGTCAGTCTGAGTTCTTTTTGTGAAGCGTCTCAGTAAATCTAAAGTCTCAGGTTTCATTAAACTTTGAGCCGTAAATTCGTTTTGTCTACTTCGATGATTTTTTTTTTTAAGTCTCGATCAGCAGGAAAACTGAACAGTGTTATACTACCGTACTGTTGTTGCAACCATTTGGTATGAGATCAGCGTCTCGTGACTTGCCTCTATCAAGTCACCAGTCACTCAATCAACCAACCAATCAAGCGTCCCTCTAAATGTGGTTAAAATCGATACGAAATTACTATGTATAAGGACGATTGTTATGTTTGATGCCCTTATGAGTTCATGTAATAGAATCAAACATCAACATCGTATCGTTTTTATTTAAATTATAAACGTAACTATGCCTGCTGTAGTGCTATAAATATTAAATTTTATTTAAATTATGAATTTAACTATGCCTTGTGTAGTGATATGCCTCTTGTTCAATAGTGCTTCGTTTTAACTTGTAAACGAATCGAGGGGGTTGCTTGGGACAAAAATACCCTGTGTGTAATAAAAAAAAAAACCACCAATCTATCCTGTTCTACCAAAAACAGCTTTAGTTACATATATTTATTTTCGTTCTTCATTTTTAATGTGAAAATCTTGGTGTAAATTGTCATTTTACAGTAAATAAGAATTCTAGCCCTCACAGTAGTCATGATGAGACTAAAATAAGTTTTAGAGCTATAATTTGATATTCCTACAAGTCAGGAATTGTTAAAACTAACTGCTCTCTCAAAACTAATCTGTCTCGACATGGGATCAATATCATCTCAGAAGAATCCTTATTTCTGGGGCCGACGTTTTTCCATCTTACATTAATTTTGATTCTATCACGACCTAGATCAATATGAAAAAAAATCTTTGGTTATGAGGCTGGACCTAGTGTTGGTGGGTGTGGAGTAGATGAGGCTGGACCTAGTGTTGGTGGATGTGGAGTAGATGGTGCTGGACCTACTGTTGGTGGGTGTGGAGTAGATGGTGCTGGACCTAGTGTTGGTGGGTGTGGAGTAGATGTGGCTGGACCTAGTGTTGGTGGGTGTGGAGTAGATGGTGCTGGACCTAGTGTTATGGCTGTTGAGTAGATGAGGCTGGACCTAGTGTTGGTGAATGTGGAGTAGATGGTGCTGGACCTAGTGTTGGTGGGTGTGGAGTAGATGAGGCTGGACCTAGTGTTGGTGGGTGTGGAGTAGATGGTGCTGGACCTAGTGTTGGTGGGTGTGGAGTAGATGAGGCTGGACCGTGTGTTGGTGGGTGTGGAGTAGATGGTGCTGGACCTAGTGTTGGTGGG
>RQTK01000301.1:261765-273781 GCA_003991915.1 Elysia chlorotica
TGATGATGATGATGATGATGATGTTGATGATGATGATGATGATGATGATGATGATGATGATGATGATGATGATGATGATGATGATGATGATGATGATGATGATGATGATGATGATGATGATGATGATGATGATGATGATGATGAAAATGAGACCACTGATATAGGTATAAATGTATAAAGCAACTTGGTCTACCTAACTATAATTATAAATACACTTCTAACCCCCCCCCCCACACACACACACACACAACTCCATTTTCAGGTCAGAACGAGACAAAGATGTGCGACACTGAGATAGACCTGTGCTACAGCTTCCCGTGCCAGAACAAGGGCACCTGCCTCAGCAAGGAGGGCGGCTACACCTGTGTCTGCCCCTCGGGCTTTACTGGTGAGTACCAATACTATGAGCAGACTGTCTCAAAGTAGGTCAATGGGGAATGGCATGTTTGATGACCAATGCAACTTTGGTTGGTTAGTTGCATAGATGTATATAACTACCACTAGATTGCTCGGTGACGTCACAGCGTGGCGGAACTTGAATGTTACTGGGGAGAGGAAAGTGGGGGCAGGACGAAGCGCACACAGATTTCCATTAATAGAAATCAATCTGTTACCGCGCGTCACTCCTTTGATGTAGTTATTATATCTATGGTTAGTTGGTTTCTTCCAACGCCAGCATCTAGGTTATATTCTGGACATGTTCTAAGACCGACGTCTGGCACTTTTACTTGCAATCTTACAGAGACAAAGCCGTGCCACCAGGGCTTATCGCCTGTCTGGTTCACTTTGAACTGACACCGACCTAACCATTAGAGAACATCATGATTTTATCGATGGTTGAACCAGGGGCTTCCAAATTAGAAGTAGCGCGCTTTACCATTGTTTATAAAGATAGGCTACAGAAGTACATAAACATTTCGAATAGTAAATAGTATATATATATGCATCAATTTTCCCCAGGCTCTGTGTGTGAGTACGACCTTTCGGTCACCTACGACAGCCTGTCTTGCCCAGCCAGCCAGTGTAGCGGCCCCTCATTCTGCCAGCCGGGGGCCTCGGGGGAAGGGTTCCAGTGTGCGGGGTGTCCTAGCGGCCCCCAGGGAGGCCCGGACCCGCACCGAGACGCCCAGTGCCGGCTCAGGACGCGAAGCTTCACCCGAGGATCTTATCTCACGTTCCCGTCGCTCAAGGCCCGGAATAAGTTCACCATCAAACTCAGGTAAGACCCACACATATAGATCTACACCTACAGTGAGTTTGATTCAAGACAGCACCTCGGGTGGTTGTTACGTTGGTTTTACGTCCAACATCAGCACTATTATAGGCTATATTGTGGACGGACCCCAAGACTGACGTCTGACAATTTTATGTGCTGCCACACACGAGACAGAGCGGGGATACCATGACTCCTGTCTCAGCCGGTCACATTAAACTGACACCGACCCAATCAGTAGGGAGCGAAATCGCCAGGGCTCGAACCACGGACCTTTTGCGTCGGAAGCCGATGTTCTACCAGGGCCTCACACCTACAGTGACTTTAATTCAAGACAGCACCTCGGAAACAAAGATACGTTTTAGACATTTTACAAGGGTGGTTGACTTAATTCTATTATAAAGAACACAACAAAGGGGCTCTTCAAGTAGCGTTGATATTAACTAGCAAGAATTTACTGTAACCAAGTTGAATCCACTTGAGTTGTATTCGTTAAAGAAACGTTTAATGGCTTCAGGGAGCTAGCGCTCTTGGTTGACCAACAAAAAGGCCTCAGGTTTGAATCTCACCAGGTGTCTCAGTCGTGTGAAAGGGTTGTTTGTCGAACCTTTCTTTGGTTTTTGTTGTTGTTGATGTTGTTGTTGTTGTTGTTGTTGTTGCTGCTGTTGTTGTTGTTGTTGTTGTTGTTGTTGTTGTTGTTGTTGTTTTGTTGTCATTCATGTAAATTAGTAAAACCCGTTCATGCCCGAGCAGGGACGCCATACTTTTTTTTAGTAATGCCGCAAATAGTTCTTTGAGAAATGTGAAACATTTGCCATAAGGCAGATGATATCTCTGATTTCTATTTTGTTAACTTTTACAAGCAGAAACTATGTTTAAAATGTGATATGCGTACAGATCAACCGATGTGCTGATTAGTAAAATGAAAGTTTTTCTCTTACAATGTGCACATTCTGTGTTTTTCTGTATGTCACTTGTCCGTTGACAATCCGTTTCCACATCTCAATTTTGTTCTGGTGTGCAGGTTGGTTTCACGCCCAACGTCAGCACTATATAGGCTATGCGCCGATTTATCAATGTGTACATGGTAGCTGTCTGGGGATTAAAGTGAACGAGTTGTTAAGAGAGAGAGAGAGAGAGAGAGAGAGAGAGAGAGAGAGAGAGAGAGAGAGAGAGAGAGAGAGAGCACATAAAAAGAGAGAGGCTATAAGAGAGTCAGAGGAGAAGTTAGAGAGTGGAAGAGAGAGAGATAGATAGAGAGAGAAGCACAATATAATACGGTTTACCAGCACGCTTCCGGAGTTATGTACTTAAGCTTTCCTCAAACACCGGAGAGCGCACCTCTCTCACGTCGTTATCAGTGAGAAGTCGGAGGAACCGGCATATACCCTAGGAATCTAATCTAGATCTATGTACCTGTGGCTGAGAACGTTAGCCAATGTCGTGAGGTGATACGGGCTTATTTGCTTCAGCCGCGGTGCTTGGGCCAAGGTATGGAGGATTCTCGCAGCCCGGCCGATCCTATACAGATCCGATAAAGATCCTCACCTTGTGGCACTTCGCCCCGTCTGTCCCCCAAACGCCAATCCAATTTTGACTATATTGCAGCCAGAACATGGGAACCACTGTCTAGCGTTCTGACAAATTTAAATAATTGTGATTATTTGTTAAAACTAATTCAAATTGTAACTTGGGTTGAAATTTTAAGTTTCAAATGTCGGAGGCGTTCCAACTTCAGGGTTCTATCACCAGGCAAGAAATCGGTTCTGAAGTCGTTTAAGCAATGTTGCTACATTGTTTCTTTTACTAGGATAATACTTTAATGTACGATAAAACCGTCGGAACATAGTCATCGGATTATCAATCTTTTTTTCCCCTCAAAGTTGATAATGGGGTTTGAAGAACTGGGGACCTTTCGATAAAACACTCGCCTTCAGACTCAAATAGCTGAGTATAAGCGTGAGTCTAGCCACAATGTCGCCGGTTTTTAACATGGGGACCTGTCATCCGAACCGCGCCTCACCTGGTGTTGCTCATGTTTTCCTCGTGAATAGATGGACTTTAATGTGTCTTAATTGAATATACGATGGGCAGTGTTTTCCATCCTTCAAACATGATGCTCCAAACAAAAATTAAGGTTGGCGCTATCAGCGAAAACATCGGTGAATTAAAAATCGTTTACCTCCCTTAAGATATTACGGTAAATTATGGGATATTTGTCCGTTTAATGTTTGATTCTTAATACAATACTTTGATATAGGTGTTCTCTCTGTTATAACATTAAATAGTTATTTTTCAAAAATAAAAAAGTAAAGAAATTATATTAGGTAAGCCTAAATAGTTCTAATCGAACTGTTTACTTTAAAAGACCAGGACACAACTTCATAAGTCGATACTGGAAGCTTTTAAGCTGCTCAGTTTACCGTGGGCGGAGATATGATGGTTCAGATTCCTATCCAGTCAGCGTTCGTTTCGAAAAGCTCCTCTCTTTATTAAATTAACCAGCGTATATAAATTACAGGCGAAACTCTTACTTTTAAGTTCCTTATATTTATCCTTTTTTCTTGTTTAGTAACAGTACCGCACACGCTCTTTCAAACCCCGATAGATCTACAGAGTTAATAGAAAACCAATCAAATCACGTTGTTAAATAGATCCCTTGGCCAATACTTAATTTCCAATCAGGATGTGAACTGTTTACCCTTCTACAGCAATGTTAGCGCGCGCACACTTTGACGGCGACGGCTCGATAACTAATGTGCCCAAGCTCTCTTCGCTGCCGGAAGTTCTTTTCCTCGGGGCTTTTCTCTGGCTGAATAGGCTGATAAATTATTCCCCGCTCTATGAATGCAAGCCAAGATATCTTTCCTCCTACACTGTTCAACCCCTCTACCCCCTTTTTTAACCTGCTCCCTTCTCCTCACACCATGCTGTAACCCCCGAAACACAGACAAACACACATTATGTGCCTCTACACCGTGTGCCGATCGGGACCGTCTCAAGGGATTTGTTCAAACAGTTCCCAAACTAACCATGGCGTCTCATTGCTGTTGGCACAGCTTTCTTGCCCCCCATTGTGTTGGCGTGCAAAGTCTGGGATTACAAGGGGGGACAATTTCAAACCGCTATGATGAAAGACTTTGACTCTTTGCTGTGGTCTGAGACGGACGAGTTAAGACCTATCCCAAAGGATTGAAAAGTCAAAAGCCTCCGCTGGTTCAAAAAGAACAAAACCAAGCACACACACACACAAACTTTAGGGATCGTCAATCGAACGTGTGTGCTAATCACCAGAAAGATCAATACCCAAATCGCGATGACTATGCTGGTGAAAGTGTGTTAAAAAGGACTGAGTGTGTCGAAAAACTAAATTCTAAAAGAAAACAGTCCCACGTATCTAATTGGTAGCAAAAAGAACAAATGGAAATGTTAGGTTTCTGGAGGTTCTATTTTGTAAATTTCGCAAGCAATATTTCTTTACTTTTCATTGAATTTGATAACATCCCTGAAATACCAAGCCTCGATATTCTCCACAAAATAGTTCACACATATATTGGGAATACTGAGGAATGGTGATCAATTTAATCTTCTTTATCATTTTCTTTCGCTTTTTATTATCATAAAGTTAATGAATTTAAACTTCGATTTTTTAAATTGCTGATGTAGAAGCGATGGTGGCTAATTTATAAATGGCTTTAAAACTCGAAATATTCCTTTCTTTGAATTAAACAATAATAGTTTGTTGATTACGTTGTTAAAAAAATCTCAAAGTAGCTTTGTGGCCATTAAAATGATTTGAATGTAATGTGCTAACATATTGAGCTTATTTTCCGTCAATACCTAAGACAGAACGTGTGATTTTACACTGCAAATATTGCGCACCAAAACATCTTCTCCTTAGGAAACTACCAGAATGTCCATTATTTCATTAGGCTTTACGTGGGGCTGGCTGATTTGGTCGATCATTATTGCATCTGATGTTATTCGGGTTTGTTTCTTGCTGTTGTTATTTTAACCTGAAATATCTCTCGCTGTTTTAGCTTTAGCTTTTCTCTCTCTCTCTCTCTCTCTCTCTCTCTCTCTCTCTCTCTCTCTCTCTCTCTCTCTCTCTATCTATCTATCTATCTATCTATCTATCTATCTATCTATCTATCTATCTATCTATCTATCTATCTATCTATCTATCTATCTATCTATCTATCTATCTATAATAATAATAAAATTACTTGCCTGTCGCGACTCCGGAGTTTCGAGCCGTAGCTCTCCTCAGGCGACTGGTTTTCTTCTGTTCGACAACAGGAAACGCTTTCTGTGCGCGCAGTGGGAAAAAATTTCCTTTCTCTGGTTCAGCGTTGGTGCCCTTCTGAGTATTTGAAACTTTTCCTCCAGGCACAGATTGCACACTATCTATCTATCTATATATCTATCTATCTATCTATCTATCTATCTATCTATCTATCTATCTATCTATCTATCTATCTATCTATCTATCTATCTATCTATCTATCTATCTATCTATCTATCTATCTATCTATCTATCTATCTATCTATCTATCTATCATTGATACTTTCTGTCCATCCCCGTGTGTCTTGTTTCTTTTACTGACTGTCCCTCGGTCTGGTTCTCTCGCTGCCAATCTGTCTCGCTAACTCTCTTCTCAGGTTTTCTTCATTAGGTGAACCCGATGTTATCAAAAGAAACATTGTGGGAGTAGCTTCTTTTTTCCTCTGTGAGTTAAAAAAACATAAACCAATTTCTCAAAGTGAGCTTTATTCTGGTTGTTGTCATTGTTTTTGTTTCAGCTTTTGTTGTTGCTTTTGTTGCTGCTATTGTTGTTGCTCTTCTTGTTGTTGTTGTTGTTTTGTTGTTGTTGTTGTTGTTGTTGTTGTTGTTGTTGTTGTTGTTGTTGTTGTTGTTGTTGTTGTTGTTGTTGTTGTTGTTGTTGTTGTTGTTGTTGTTGTTGTTATTTTGTTATTGTTGTTGTTTTGAAGGTGCAGTAGAACACAAAAAAGAGCGAAGAAGTAAAAAAGTATGACAACATTGTAACTGCGAAACAAAATTAAACTATAAACAAATTCAAACGGATCGCATTGCGCCAAAGTTACTTCACGTACTTTAACTTATACGGCATTTGATTTAATAATTATGAATACATGACACATAAAGAATAGACTCTTTTAGGATTTTAAAGTTACCGCGAGTTATCCGTTAAACAGTTTTATCAAAGTTCGAGTCGTGGGGAATACCTAGTATACAATATTTTGGACGGTCCTACCCCAAGCCTCAGTGACCAAGGCTGGCCAGTGGCTAACTAGCCAGGGGTCAAGTGCTATGAATGTCCAGCCGTTCGGACACACAAGCAAACTAATCAGGCGGTCAAGTGGTACAATATTCACGTTATCACCTCCTCGTCTCTCATACCTGGACTCCAGGTTTCTCAATTTCAATCTTTACAGATCGAGTGTCTAGGAAGCTAGAACTACTTTGTGTAACTACCGTAAGTATGAGATATATACTCCTGGGGTTGTAAGTACATTTACAGCGTTGTAGTAAGTTTATGACTCGTCTTAAGATATGTGAATAAGGAGGTTTATGGCGAGTTATAAGCTACTGCGATATTGTACTTAAGGCCCTAGGTCTTCAGCAGGTCAACGCATTCGCCCAATAAAAGTCTAACTATCATGTAAAGATTGGTTAAAAGGTGGAAAGAAAGAAAACGATTTTAAAAAGTATTTGATATCGCAGTGTTATTTCTTTAGCCGCTACCTCTTATGACAGAAGAATATACCTTATTTTAAAAACTGAATTAAATAGCGACCAGTAACTGTAAAATGGATCACTCCTCCTAGATTAAGAATTCAATTCACCCCAAGGACCTTCCGCCGAGCCGCTTGTCTCCAACCCCACTTTTTTTCGTCGTCTTCCCCAATGTAAATCTATAACCGACATTGCTTTTTTTACAGAACGCAAAAAAAAAACCTAAAACAAAAGCAAGAAAACTTGCCAGGGAAAATTATCAAATTAAGGAGGGGCTGGAGAAGGCGTTTTGTCGGGATCGATTATGCAAGATGATTATGCAGGCTTTACTTCTTGACAAGACACAAATGGTTTAAGATCCTATATCGCACACCATCGATAAATGAAGGCTGCCTGATGTTGCTTCCTCCGCACTATTCTTCCTTTCAAAATGTCGGGCTTTGCACAACCAGAAATTATAATTATGATCAAAACCACTTTTAAATCTTGGAGTAGCTGTAAAGGAACTTGTAGTTCTTGCAGAGTTTGATACTTTTGTCACATCAAGACAATTTCATGTTTTCAAAAGAAACCCAATTTCATGTTTATAAAAGAAACCCAATTATCATGTTTGAAATTGTCGATGAAGAGAGTGGACATAGTTATAATTTTTGGATCACATTTGTAGGACAACTTAACAAGAGGGTGTATTGAAAATAAAAACAAACCTAAAGTATTGAAAGCCAAATTCCTTTTTTTTTTTTTCAATTTTTCCTCCATTGGCAGTATTTCTATACATTGTACCTTTTTTCGGTAAACTCAATTATGATTTTCAGCTTAAAATGCAAATATTCTTCTAAGATACGTTGTGGCAAAGAATTTATGTTTTGTGTGTATCGATTTCTGTTTATCTGATTCTGAAATACGGGCTTCTACAGTCAGCAAATCATCTTGGTAGACACATTTTCCCCTTTCTCGTTGCGATGCAGCCTCTTATATTTTTCCTGCCTCGATTCAAGTCTGATATCATCTTTGGCAGAGGCCCAACAAATTTTTGGCAGCTAGATCTATATCGTGCTTGTTCATGGCATTTTTTTTCCCCCGACGTTCCTATAAGGAAAGAAGAATATTGGCACTTTTAAAAGAAAATTTCGGAGATGATGAATCGGGAAAATCCGAGTGAAAGATTAATCATGCGAGCGTCTACGGGCGGAAACAAAATTGGCCGTTCTAAGGTTTAATCGATGGCTGTATAACTATAAGGCTATATTTGAAAAAAAAAAAGTATCGGATGCACAAGGTCACGAAAGTAGAAGAAAATTCAGGGGGAAGGTATTGTGTATGAGAAGAGCAAGAGGTATAAGTCGTGGGTGGATAACATTTTTGAATTATAGTGAATAATATGGCGTTTTTTGTATTAAATATGATCTGGTTCAGACTTTTCTATCTAAGTAAAACATTGAACAGTCAGAAATTATCTGAAGACTTTAACAGAGTTGGCCCGTGTGCGGTTTAAGATTGTGTTTATGTTTTAAAATGCATAATAGGTGTACAAGCTCACGGGAAAAGGAGATAGGGTCAAATAAAAATCGCGAATACAGAACCGTGAATGGATACATTTTTGAAAAAATACTAGATCTACTTCTAGCCTGGGAAGTCAGAAGTGATGATCCAAGTTTTGAACGTTTACCTTTTAACTCACCTCTGCAAAGCTGTGGGACTGTTTTTCTCTTCATCTATCAAGATGTGTTTATCGCCTTGGTCATCTTTTGGAGTTGAACTTATCAGCGGGAGGGATAAAAGGACCGAGGAGGAATGCGTTTGGTGGTGGAATGACCGTAGGGAGGTAGATGGATTCACACTATCGCACCTCATAAGTGTGAGCGTGCATGAAGGGTAGAGAATGTTTTAATTTTTATGAGTGATCACGGCCGGTGAGGCTTAGGGTCTATGCATAATAGATGGAGTATTTGCACATTCGCGCGGAATCGTTTGTGGAATATGCTGCTCGGGCCATTAAGCCTCTAAAAGTGTATGTATGTGCATTCGATTTTTATTTATGCTTCGGATAGCACGGCACAATAAAGAGAAGCTAATAATAGATGGACTTTAACAAAGAGTAAAGCTACACGATCTATGCAGCTCGAAAAATTCTTCAATCCCAGTGGCAAGAGAAACTTTATGATTGTGTTCAGTTATTTTTAACGGTATTACCCAAATTTATACATTTAATTTTTTTAAATCTTATGCAAGATAAATACTAATTTTGTCGCGTTCAAAAGGGCTATCGCGACACAAATCTCTCTTTATGCGTGGGCTAAACCTGGATCGAGAATGTATTTAGTCTTTAGAATCTCGTATTATGATCTATGAATGGTCTATTAGAATGATATTCGCTTCGTTTACTTCCACGTTCAAATTCTTAATTGACTAAGAAAATACAACTTTTGAAAAAGTCCATCTACTTATTAAATGAAGACCTCATTTTTCCACCTCCCTGTAGATTTCACACCCGGAAGCATTTCTCCAAGCAATGTTCTTCGCACGCGTTCCATCTATTTACTTACAATTGTTACTGTGCAAGACAATTAAAGTTTTACGTTTGAGATAAATAAATAAAAAATTCTATTTGCCCATAAAATTTATTCGTTTTGTCCCGTTCCTTAAATCGAAAAGAAAAAATGAGGCGATCAATATTCGGCTCAATCACTGTTATTTGGCACTTTGGTGTTGACTTCTTTGAATCCAGGAAATGAGAAGCGATGAATAGTTATTGGTTGAGCCCTGTGGTGCCTATTCGCCGTGATGGAAATTTCCGCGCTTTTAGGATGTTTTACAGTAGGAACTGCGCGCAGCGGAGGCTTTTTGAAATTTAGTTTTTAATCTGCCAAAATTGCAGCTGCAGCATCAAACGTTGAAAAGAAAACAACTATCATTGACTTGACATAATTATTATAACAAGGTTTTCCAAATACATTGATTTGTACCACCAGCCGCCGTAAGGGGTCTTCCATAATAATCGATGGGACTTCAATCTCGGAAGACCTACTCTTTCTCAAACTTTGCCGAAATAGCAGGGAAATTTCACATACGTTGTCTATACACATCCCTTTATCGGAATTCTTTTGTTATTTAGACCTATGCTACAATAGCCTCGAATTCTATGGTTTGGTGAATTTTGAAATGCCTTTTCATTGCCATAAAAATATAATCTTTGTAATAAGCATCGCAGGAAAAAGATATGCAGCTTTTCAAATAAAAATAAAATAAAATAATAATAAAAATAAAAAAAAAAACAATTACAGTACAGTCTTGACGCATAATATCCAAGCGTTTCGGAACAATGATTTTCTTTCAAGCTCTTATGTGCAAATGATCTCAAATATCCGTATAAATTTTTTCACCTAATCAGCTCACATGCAGAGAAGCAACGTAAAATAGTTAAGTGTAAGGAAGAAACTAGCCCGAAAACAGACTTCTCGAAGTACAACGTCCACCGACAGTCCTACATAAATCTCAAATTAGTGCCTTAGGCACGTTTTCATTGGAATTCATTCCCATGAGGGCAGCTCGATGGTGTTCCGGTGTGGGTTCATAAATTATATAACAATAGAGGAAAGAGGCGAGACATGGGGTACATGGACGGAAAACAGAAAAAAAGGTTAGAGAGATTAGTTGGTAGAGTTAAAGAAACACTAAATATTAATGTGAAGTGGTTGAAAAAAAAAACATTTAAAAAAAGCAGAAAAGACAGGGAGGGGTGTGTGTGTGTGGGGGGGGGGCGCTGAGAGAAAGAGTGTGTGTGTGTGTATGTGCGTTTGGCATCGAGGTAAGGAGCGAAATCAAAAGACAATGATGCAGTTTTAAAAGGGAGATGCATATATGAAAGTAAATGTTGAAAACACAAGAACGAAGTATTTCACAACATAAAAAGTGACGAACGAACAAAAAACAAATATATCTGCAGTAATAACTAAATTGATAGAGGTGTTAAAATGAGAAATTAAGCAAACTTTAAACATAACTGTAAACAGTGAAGATGATTTTTTTTTGCAATGACAAATGTAACCGCAATGAATACGTTTTTACGAAAATTAAATTGCCCGCATCTCCGGATTGACATCAGTTTGAGCTGATACATTTGTGGCGGAATATTTTCACCCTCTTTTCCTAAATGTATCCTAACGTGAAAGTGTGGACGAAAAGCAAGAAAGAAAAATCGATGTTTGTGTGTGTGTGTGTGTGTGAGAGAGAGAGAGAGAGAGAGAGAGAGAGAGAGAGAGAGAGGAGGAGGAGGAGGAGAAAAAGAAGAAGAAGAAGGAGGAGGAGGAGGAAGAGGAGGAGAAGAAGAAGAGAGGCAAACATTCATACACACTATATCTGAGAGAGACAAAGATAGAAAAAAGAAACAGGGTGGCAGAGACGAAGTGAGAGATTATTAAATGATATCAGGGGAAAATTTTAATCACATTAGCCGTATCATTGCTTAGACGGACCAACCGTTAACAGGTTGACATCAAAGATGGAGATTACGTTTGCATTAAAAATGACATTGACGAAAAAAAAATCAAATGAGAGGATTAATAAGAACGGCAACAACTTTAGAGAAAAACGAAGATGGCTGACGAGGAAGAAAAATGATTGCATATGGAAATGGGGTGGGGGGAGTAAAAAGATAACCGGAGGGTTTTTAAGAAAATTGCGTTTATACCTCTGGTTGGTTTGTTTAGCCTACATTATTTCGAGCCCTCCTCCCATTATAGACAATTTTCTCGACCACTTCTCAACTTGTCACTCTTAAGTGAAATTGAGGGACGGAGCCAAGGGAGGCCATCGGGATGAACAAAGAGGCGAAAGGGTGAGATTAGTGTGGAAAATTGGTCTTAAGGATTTCTCCAGTGTTTGGTCTTGATTGGCACTGCGCTACAGTAGACTTGCCTGGAGGTTTGGTTTTGTTTTGTTTTCCTTTGGTTTTTGTTTTGTGTTTCTGTTGTGTGTGTCTGTGTTTTTTTAATGGTATTCTTTTTTTTACGTTGTCTTCATTCTTTTTGGGATCGGGGAAAGGA
>RQTK01000301.1:290199-374661 GCA_003991915.1 Elysia chlorotica
GAAGGGGAGAGAGAGAGAGAGAGAGAGAGAGAGATTGAGAGAGATAGATAGAGAGAGGGAGATAGAGAGAGAGAGGGGGGGAGAGAGAGGCATACACACAGACAGACAGACACACAGACAGACAGACATACAGACGGACAGACACAGACACAAGAGAGGGGAGATAGAGAGGGGGGGGGCAGATAGACAGACAGACGGATAGAGAGAGGGAGATAGACAGACAAAGAGACCATTGCAGAGCACCTGACCAGCCGGGAGTGTTTGGCAAAGGAGGAGAGGTGTCTGTCTTCACCCTGCAAGCTTGGAGGTATAAAAAGGGGCGTGGGAGAGAATGGAGCAGAGAGGGGAAGAGAGGGGGGAGCAGATAGACAGACAGACGGATAGAGGTTAGAGAGATATAGACTGTCTTCACCCTGCAAGCTTGGAGGTATAGAAAGGGGGAAGGGCCTGTGGGAGAGAATGGAGCAGAGAGGGGGAGAGAGGGGGGTAGATAGACAGACAGACGGATAGAGAGAGGGAGATAGGCAGAGCCCAAGACAGACATAGAGACCATTGCAGAGCATCTTACCATCCGGGACTGTTCGGCAAAGGAGGAGAGGTGTCTGTCTTCCTAGTGCAAACTTAGAGGTATAGAAAAGGAGCTTGAGGAGGAGATTTGTCTGTTGAGACTGTGCAAGCTTGGAGGATAGGAAGGAAAGAAATGGAGGGACTATGTGGGGAAACTAGAAGAGAGAGTAGAGTGAGGACAGGGGAGACAGAGAAAGAGGAATACAGACAGAAAGACAGAGGTGGTTGGTTAGTTGTTCATTTTAATTCAATGATTGTTCTAGTAAAACTTAAGTTACATAGCTGACCAGTTTTGGTTTTACATACATAGACAGACTAATGTCTACCTCGCAGGTTTTAATAATTTAAAAAAAATCATCTTTCCACAGAATGTTTCAAATATTTTATGAATAAATGAAAACTACAGTATAATTTAAATGGCTCCAAAATAAAAGTGATTTTTTTACCCATTATCTTTATTACTACTGCTTTACTTTTTCTTTCAGGCACTTGTGTGGAAGGGTGGAATACATTCCTGTGTGAATGTCCTGAGAGAACTGGAGGCAAAGATTGCAGTCAGAGTATGTAATCTGCTTGTCATATCGGTTTATTTCAACCAATACAATATGTATGTTTTTTTGGTTTTGTTTTTTTTTTTTGTTTTTGTTTTTTTATCTTTAATTTGAAAAAGAAACGTGTGTAATGTTTGAAGTGTTACTTTTTTTTACCTTCCAAACTTAGATTCATGCAAAAGGATGTTTAATAACACATAAGCTTTAACCTACATTCTGCAGTTAAGAAAAACTCTTAAGCTCAATGCTATAAAGGAGAGGAGATAATTTTTTTACAGTGGTATTTTAGCCTTGGTTGGATTGGACGTTAAACCAACCCAACCCAAACCCTTTAGTTTGAAAAAGAAACGTGTGTAAAGTTTGAAGTTTTACTTTTTTTACCTTCCAAACTTAGAATCATGCAAAAGGAAGTTTTATAACACATAAGTGTTAGCCTGCTTTCTGCCTTTAGGAAAAACTCTTAAGCTCAAGGCTATAAATGAGAGGAGATAATTTTTTTACAGTTGTATTTTACCCTCGGTTGATAATTATCTGTATATTTTTGTAATGCATTACAATGAAATCTTCTTCTTTCCTATATTTGCTGGAATATTATTAGTTCTATCCTTCAATAATTCATTGTTCCTTTTACCAAATTGCAAAAATTTTTCTTTTGAAAATTTTCAGCCATTGAACCCTCGAGACAGCTGCGTGGGGATGGTTATCTTTCGTACAGCGAACTCCCCCAACAGACGATTCGCTACCCGTGGATCCTGGGCGTGGCGTTCAGGACTCGGGAACCCAAGGGCACTCTGATGCATGTTTTGCTTGACACAGGAGATGTCACTGTCGAGGTAAGTGCATGCTTGGGCAATCTCACGTATGATAAAGCATTCATAATTTGAACAAAGGGTTTCAACAAGGGCACTTTAACATATGAATCGTTTGGACATAATGAATCATTCTTCAGTACACATTTTTTTATAGAATGGCTAAATCACAACTTTAGAAACACTACATATATTTGAAGTTCAAGAATCAAATAAGACGCAGGGTATTTGGAAATGTGTGGAAATAACATATATTATAAAGTGGTCACCAAATAACATACAAAAAACAACCCAATAAGGGTATTTTAACATGTAAAATATTTGGCTTTATTTAGCCTTTTTCAGTAGGCCTACACAAAATGTATACTAGATTTGTAAATACTATCAGCATGACTGTTGGTGTAAGGAGGGGGCGTTGTGGTCCTAGGATAAATCGCAAGGCTTTGAACTGGAAGGTTGCAAGTTCACCCCTGCTATATTTATTGGTTGGGTCAATGTCATTGTTATGTTAATGACCAATTCCCAGGTCTCTCTCTCTGGGATTCTGTCACCATATTAGATCTTGCTTAAGACTTTCAAGGCGTCAAGCTGAGAGAGAGAGCTCTGCTTCCTCCAAACAAAGATTAACTTTGCCTTTTTTATCAAAGGAACAAGAAAAAGCAATCTATATGCTTAAAAATACTCCTAACTTTAATCAAAATATGACTCTTGATTTCAACTTTCAAAAGTCTTGAAATATTTAAATCAAATTTGAAGGTTGAATTTCGCTTTCATTTCTGCTGTTTACTTGCTAAGCTTTCTTTCTTTTAAATTATTCACCTTTGTTGTTGTTTTAGCTTCTCACCTTCTTAGTTTTGTTATTCACCTCTGAATTTTATTTTTCATTATAGTTCATTTTTACCTGTGATTTTTTATTTAGTTTTAATTATTCACCTGCAGTCTGTATTAACATTTTAGTCATTCATCCGTCATTTTTATTTTTAATTCCTGGACTGCAGTTGACCAATGGCCTTGTGACTTTCAAGTACCGCACGTCTGTGTTGACCCTGGGAGGAGTTAGAGTGGACAACGGTCAGTGGCACCATCTCCAGGTGAGGTGGGAGGGCCAGACCTCGCTGCGGATGTTTCTGGATTACGGTGTCTACGACAGGGTGAGTCCAGTGTGTTGTGGCTTACGTTTCTATTACGGTAACGGCTCTCATTTATCTCTCTAAGCGGGGGGCACGGTGGTCTAGGGGTAGAACATCGGCTTCTGACGCAAAAGGTCCCGAGTTCGAATCCTGGCTGTTGTGTTCCCTACTGGTTGGGTCGGTGTCAGTATAATGTGACCTGCTGAGACAGGAGTCATGGTATCTCCGCCCTTTCTCGTGTGTGGCAGCACATAAAATTGTCAGACGTCTGTCTTGGGGCCCGTCCACAATATAGCCTATATAGTGCTGCTATTGGACGTTAAACCAACGCAACCAACCAACCATCCTACGGTGTCTACGAAATGTTAAGCGCCATAGAGCACTACTGTGGATTTTGGCGCTCTATTACGGTAACGGCTCTCATTTATCTCTCTAAGCCTGAAATCTTTTGAGTTGAATTATTATGATAAAACAGTTTGGTAACAAATTGGCTTTATGGAGACAAATAAGAAAGAGCATAGAGATGGTGTCTAGATTTAACAATGGCATATTGTAAAGTCTTTATTTACAAATTGTATTTGTGAATCTATGAATTTGGATTCTTACAAGAACCTCCGATTTACTTGTTCATGCATCTAACCCCAGTTTTACTCAAGCTTTATGCATTATTTTCATACTCAACAAAGAATTGGTCAATGGAAGAAGAGGCATGAAGAAAATCGGGCATAAAAAGAAAAAAGTTTGAGGACTCGAAAAGTAAGAACTTAAATTAAAATACTGGTAATTCTAATAAAACTTAATTCTGAAGGGTGGACTGATGTGAAATAGAAAAACAGCTCCTGAGTGAACCTACAAAAATGTAGAGGTTTAATCAATGGTACAGTAAGACTCCTACAAGGATCTTATCTGGTAATCTTTATTTATCTTTTATTTTGTCCTACAGAGATTCAATATGACCACATCTGTTTCTGGCAAGACTATAGAGATTGTGTATGTTGGAGCCTCTAGAACAGAAAACTTGCCAATGTCTAATTTCTTCACCGGTTGTGTTAAGGTTGGTAGAGATGCTGACAATATAGAACTTTGCCCAAAATTATTTTGCCTTAAGTAAATATTAAAGTTATCGCTTTACTTCAGGTGAATGTATCAAAGCAATATTTCTTTTTACTTAGAAAGAATAAATTGAAGGTTTGGAATATTTCAATGAGGCCAGTATCCTGTGGGAAGCTACCTTTGAAGCCACTTGAAAAAAATATTTTGATTTCTTGTCATAGTGATTTTTTCAATATTTGCCAACAACACGGGAATGATGATATACACTTCAATAGAGGAGTTCACTGTTACCGTCAATCAAAATATACTCTTTAGCAGAAAATGATAAAACTTTACCTTCAAAGGTAAGAAAAGAATCCAATATTTTGAGCTGTGTTTAAATCATTTAAGCCTGATATCAGAAATATAGGTCTACTAACAGCTTAAAAACTAACCATAAGTCCCCTATTCACCCAAATTATATCGCCCACACTCTGAACATTTTTCACCTTTTTACGTATCCCAGGATATCCTTGTTGGTGGAAGTGACCGATCGTCCCTGCTGAACCCAAACGAGTTCAAGGTCGATCAAGGATGTCAGGGTTCTGATGTGTGTAGCCCGAACCCCTGTGGCGCCGGTCAGTGCCAGGATGACTGGAACCACCACAGCTGCCACTGTCCTGCAGGTGCGCTTAGCAAAGCTGAGACTAAAACATTGATAAGTCCCTGTTAACCTTCTCATATCGCAGGGGGCGCGGTGGTTCAGGGGTAGAACATCGGCTTCCGGCGCAAAAGATCCCGAGTTCGAATCCTGGCTGTTGCGTTCCCTACTGGTTGGGTCGGTGTCAGTATAATGTGACTGGCTGAGACAGGAGTCATGGTATCCCCGCCCTGTCTCGTGTGTGGCTGCACATAAAATTGTCAGACGTCCGTCTTGGGGCCCGTCCACAATATAGCCTATATAGTGCTGATGTTGGACGTTAAACCAACCCAACCACCAACTCCATTGTCATGAATGTCTTCTTTTCAAGCTTGCTGCTTATTTCTTGTGGGGGGGATTTTCAAACATTAATAAAAAAGGGAAAAGCTTTGATACTTAGTATTTTGAAATGAAAGGTGTGCTAGCATACTATTTTGGGGGGATTTTCAAACATTAATGAAAGGGAAAAGCTTTGATACTTAGTATTTTGAAATGAAAGGTGTACTAGCATAATGCAAAGATGTGCTAGCTCATGGTTGTATCAATATGCACAAGTGTGTGGTGTGATGGGAAATGATTAAATCCCAAGTTGTGTACGCGATTAACTATTTCATAAAAAAAAGACCATGAGATTACCTACTAGTTGTATGCATGAACTTAATAACCAATGTTGTCTGGAGTGCTGTACCTCGCTAAATGAAACAACCAGGGTGAATCAGGCACGTCTGAATTTCGACTTTTTGAGATATTTAAAGTGGGTTAATATACATCAAATGGACAGTAAGAGGTTGAAACTATGAAGACTACTAGAATTTACTAGAACTTATTTCTAGAACAAGAGCTAACTCCTTTTATTAGAAGTTTAAAGAGGTTTAAGTATATATATATATGTATTACATACTTATACTGACGATCTGTGCTGCGGTGGTCCAGGGGTAGAACATCGGCTTCCGACGCAAAAGGTCATGGTCCAGGGGTTCGGAACATCGGCTTCCGACGCAAAAGGTCCCGAGTTCGAATCCTGGCTGTTGCGTTCCCTACTGGTTGGGTCGGTGTCAGTATAATGTGACCAGCTGAGACAGGAGTCATGGTATCCCCGCTCTGTCCCGTGTGTGGCAGCACATAAAATTCTCAGACGTCCGTCTTGAGACCCGTCCACAATATAGCCTATATAGTGCTGCTGTTGGACGTTAAACCAACCCAACCAACCAACCAACCTGTGCCTGAGTGACCCTGGTTGCCTCTCATGTGCCTTTGTTTGACAGGCACGACTGGCCCTGAGTGTCTAGGTATATGCACCCACTACAACCCGTGCCAGAACTGGGCCGAGTGCAGGCGACCCAGCCTCCCTGGAGAGACGACCTACTCGTGCGAGTGCGGCAGTCGCCAGTCTGGGCGGTACTGCGAGCATCAGTCTCCGCTGACCTGTGCCGACGGCTACTGGGGGAAACCTGTCTGCGGTCCTTGCAACTGTAAGGTGGAGAAAGGCTTTCTAGAGATGTGTGACAAAAGTAATGGACAGTGCTCTTGTAAGGTAAGTTGAAGTGTTAACGGGAGTTAAGAGAAAAGAGGATAATTCTGAACCCACGAATATAAGTTCCTTAATGTTTAAATATGCGAGTCAAATGAAGCTTATGTTATATTCTTTCAAAGGTTCATTAGCCCAAGAGACCAAAAAGATGAAGAGCATACTTATGAACTTAAAATAATCTAGGTTTTGAGCTGTGATTTTGTTACTTTTATAATTGGTAAAATTTATATACTCTCTGAAAAACATGTCACCATTAATGCTGAATATTTTAAAAATAGAGTTTATTTGAACTAAAAGATGTGAAAACTTGATCAATTGATTTGTACAAGTAAAATGTAGCAGTTACTTCATTTTCTTTTCACAGTAAAACTGATCATGCCTTCTACGAGTACTTGATAGAATATTGCATTGATTTTTTTTAGCTGCCACAGCTTTCAACCTTTTTTTTTTTTTTACAACTAAAGAAAGAAGAAAGAGTAATAGCTATTTTGCGATTGTCTTGAAATCTATGAGAGAAATGAAAAAAATCAAAACCTCAAACTTTATACCCTTTTTATAATAGAAGGATCTTTCAGCCACTAAATTTATTGTGGAAATTTATATGTATGTATTTGTTGAGGTTTTTTGGGGGGTTATTTTTATGGACGGTTTGACTTCTCTCTCCAGAGCCTTCACTATCTTCCTCCTGGGAGTGACACTTGCATCCCCTGTGACTGCTACGATCTTGGCTCCGTCAACCTGACATGTCACCCGACGACAGGCCAGTGCCACTGCCACGAAGGCGTCATAGGGCGAAGATGTGACCAGTGTGACAATATGTATGCAGCGGTGAAGATGGGCAAGAGAAAGGTCAATGAGACGGCGTATGAGCAGGTCATCACTTGCGTTGGTAGGTTCCTCCTTTACAAATTGATCATAGGTTCTTCAAAGTGTAAGGGAAGACAATGTACAAAATGACAGATTAGGTTCCTCCTTTACAAATTGATCATAGGTTCCTCCTTTACAAATTGATCATAGGTTCCTCCTTTACAAATTGATCATAGGTTCCTCCTTTACAAATTGATCATAGGTTCTTCAAAGTGTAAGGGAAGACAATGTGCAAAATGACAGATTAGGTTCCTCCTTTACAAATTGATCATAGGTTCCTCCTTTACAAATTGATCATAGGTTCCTCCTTTACAAATTGATCATAGGTTCTTCAAAGTGTAAGGGAAGACAATGTGCAAAATGACAGATTAGGTTCCTCCTTTACAAATTGATCATAGGTTCCTCCTTTACAAATTGATCATAGGTTCCTCCTTTACAAATTGATCATAGGTTCTTCAAAGTGTAAGGGAAGACAATGTGCAAAATGACAAATAGATTGTTTGGTTTTTGACAGGAGGAAAAATGAAAGAAAAGATAAATTGTTGATGTATGTGGTTTATAATGATGCAGGACAGCTGACAACCCTTACTATGGATTTCCAATTTTCTTTATACCTTGCTTTTTTTTGCAAAAAAGCTACAATCTTTTTTGAAGATTATCTTATTACAGCGTCAAAATGATAGAAGAAGAGCAATTCGGAAATATATCAGTCAAAAAACAAACCAAAAAAAAGTTTGCGAGTTTTTTTCCTATATTTTAGTATTTTACCTCTTCTATTTCCGTAAAGATTCTTTGATTTTTTTCTTTTGAGACAGATTCATAATAGTTGATACCTTTAATTGTATTACAGGTTCTAATTTGCCATTTATATTCTTCTTTCAGTATCGTATGACGACTGCCCCAGGAACCATGCAGGTGGTATCTGGTGGGACGAGATTGCCTTCGGTCTGGAAGCAGAGCAGGACTGTCCTGCAGGAGCCGTAGGTAAGTAAAACTATTAATTAATTACTTTTGTAGGACTGTCCTGCAGGGGACTTAGGTAAGAAACATATACTGTTAATTGTATTACAGGTTCTAATTTGCCATTTATCTTCTTCTTTCAGTATCGTATGACGACTGCCCCAGGAATCATGCCGGTGGTATCTGGTGGGACGAGATTGCCTTCGGTCTGGAAGCCGAGCAGGACTGTCCTGCAGGAGCCATAGGTAAGTAACATTATTAATTAATTACTTTTGTAGGACTGTCCGGCAGGAGCCATAGGTAAGTAACATTATTAATTAATTACTTTTGTAGGACTATCCTGCAGGAGCCGTAGGTAAGTAACATTATTAATTAATTACTTTTCTATTATGTCAATTGTTTGTTGTTATTTTGATTATCAACATATGTTAATTAATTACTTTTGTATAATGTCAGTTGTTTGTTATTGTTTTTATTATCAACATATGTTAATTATACTTTTGCATTTATTAGTTAATTACTTTTCTATAATGTCAGTTGTTTGTTGTTCATTGTTTTGATTATCAATATTTATTAATTAATTACTTTTGTATATTGTCAGTTATTTGTTGTTATTGTTTTGATTATCAGCATAATTATGTTAATTCTACTTCTGCGCTTTAAGAAAGTTACAAAAATCCAACTAAAGAATTTTTTTCAAAAGAAGTAAAAATCAAATTGTCAACAAAATGTATTAGAAATCTTTTTTTTTTAATTATTTGTTTAAGCGTCACATTTTGTGATAAAAAGTTTAGATGAATATTATTTTTTTCTTTTTTTTTTACTTTTGAAAATCTATTAAATGAAGCAATAGGGCATTGATGGTTATATCAATATATCAGGATGTTTAGTTTTGCTACAAAATTTATTCAACTAAAAAGCATTATACATGTTTAGCTTTTAATATGTTTTTACAGACTGCAAAAATAATTTTTAAGATAAGTATTTGTTCAGAGCTTTATTTAAAATCTTTAATTTTTTTAATGATTTCAACAGGAAATGCGACAAGAAAATGCACAGAGAAGGAAAGCTGGTTACAGCCGGACTTGTTCCAATGTTCAACAGAAGATTTCATCTATTATGAACCACAGGTCAGTTTTTTTTTTCATATTTAAATCAGATTTAAAATTGTGTTATTTTAGGCCTTTGCATATCTTAGAGGAAAGGATTTATTTTTATCTGTTTTAAAATTCTATCTCTTTAGTTTGAAGGAAAGTATTTAATAGATATATGTATTGAGATGAAGCTTGTTTGAATATGATTTGATTATGCATAAAATATTTAAAACATCCATTTTTTAGCTTCATGGGTTCAAGGCAATAATTAATCTTACAGTAGAAAATCAAAATGATAAATTTACTGTCTACTCTGAAACAAAAATACTTTTGTCATCTTTCACTTTCTATTCTCTTGCCAATGTGGAAAAGTGATGGTAAAGATCCACAAAAATACTTGCCCTTTGTTTAAATTTTTTTGTTTTCTCTCTTTCTAAAGATATTGAATTTTGGTTTTCTTTGAAGATAAATTAACACAAAAATAAAACTTGAGAAATATTAAGACCAAATAGCAAATGCATCAAATGAAGTTTCTCTTTTCCAGATTTCTAACTTTGAGAAAGGTCTCATCAGCCCATTCAGTGCAAACTCGGTTGTTTCTGACCTTCAAAATGTCTCCTACACCGCCTCGCCCATTTATGGTGGGGACATTTTGCTAGTCTACAGGCTCACCAAAGTTCTACTTGAGTACGAAATTCGTCAGATGGGTCTAAGGATGATCAGTCAGCAGTACAGAGATTTTGTACAGGTGAGAAGAAAAGCCATAGTGCTGAAAAACATTCAAAAATTTCCTGTATGTCTTTTTTTTAATCTTTTACCCTCACTAATCAAACTGGCTTGGTTCTTTTGCATCATGGATTTGTCATGATTTATGATTCTTGTATACGAACTAGATTATACACATTTTTATTTTACTTTTATATTTTATTAGAGGTTTATTTTAGGTATACTGCTGATCCTTTGGTTTCAAATTATAGATGTCCTAAAATTGTTGTGACTGATGTATACTGTGTACACTCAAAGATGTTACGGTTTGGAGAGTTCCACTTCAGGCTAGAAAAAAGAACTTATGTGATTAAACATAATTTCATAGGTTTTTTGGAGTATGTCTATGGTAAAACAAAATAAAAACACTGTGAACAAACTTACTTGATCAAATATAAATTCTCGCAATAAGATTTTTCACCGACATTCACTCTCATTTCCACAGAAACTTCTAGTGGTACTGAGTAACGTGACGGATGAGCAATATGTGGATTACTGGCAGGAAATAAACAGTCTGACAGTTGAGACAGGGGGAGCCACTCGTCTCATGAACTTGTTTGAGGCTTATATTGACAAGGTCGTGCAGTCTCTCCCTACAGCCAAGTCTGGCACCTTTGAGGCGGTCTCAGATGATATGGGTAAGACTAAAAGCAAATCGCTTTAACAGGTTAAAGGCCATTTTGGTAGAGAAAATAGATGGTCGTGGTCGCGTTGGAGAGGTGGTCGTCTTATGGGGTGTATTTATATAGTAAAAAATGTGGTGGTGGATAACTGGTCGCTTGACCAGGTGGTCGTCTTAGACAAGTGGTCGCTTGAACAGGTTTGACTGTACTGCTGATCCCTTGGTTTCAAATTATAGATGTCCTAAATTTGTTGTGACTGATGTATATTGTACATTCAAAGATGTTACGGTTTAGAGGGTTCCACTTCAGGCTACAAAAGAGAACTTATGTGGTTAAACTTAATTTCATAGATTTTTTTGGAGTATGTCTATGGTAACACAAAACAAAAATACTGTGAACAAAATTATTCTATCAAATATAAATTCTCGCAGTAAGATTTTTCACGGACATTCACTCTCATTTCCACAGAAACTTCTAGTGGTACTGAGTAACGTGACAGATGAGCAGTATGTGGATTACTGGCAGGAAATAAACAGTCTGACAGTTGAGACAGGTGGAGCCACTCGTCTCATGAACTTGTTCGAGGCTTATATTGACAAGGTCGTGCAGTCTCTCCCTACAGCCAAGTCTGGCACCTTTGAGGCGGTCTCAGATGATATGGGTAAGACTAAAAGCAAGCCCAGATTTTATCAATGATGTATGGTTTTCCATTTTGTTGTCAACTCTTTTCTATATGAAGATGTAGTTACACAAAATCCAAAGCTCTTTAAGTTTTTTATTCATATTAATGATAAAGATACTGAAGTGAAAGCATATGAAACTACATGTAATCTCTTAAGAAATGTTTTTTTTTAAATCTGGGTTGAAATGTTTTATGCTGCTCTTTACCTTATTAAGATTTTAAAAAACTAGATTTATAAAACAATATGAAAGGAAGGAAGCAAATTTTATAGCCAACTCAAATAACACATTTTACATTTTTTCAGAACTTGTTCTATGAAATATAGGATAATTATAACTATTGTTTAATATTTGCTTATTGAAAAATTCAGTCAGTGCTTTACATGTTCCTTTCATGAGCATATCATTTTAACTATTTTTTTTTGTCTCTTTCACTTATTTTGTAAATGCAGTTCTAGGCTCTGACTGGTTGGATCTGACTAACTTTACCGGCGCCACCATCCCAAAGTACAACAATAACGTTAAGAAGGGATCCGTGGACAAGGAGGTGTCTGCTTACATTTCTCCGCAGCTCCTCTCAGCTGTCTCTTCTGCTGGTGGGTCTTTGTCTCTGTACAATGCTCCTATTTAGACATGGCAGATTTTGGTTTTGTTAGACTTAAAGCCTTTTTTTTATTATGAAGAAGCTGAAATATTACAAGAAATTTATGAAAGTTGTGAGCAAAGTAGGAAAATCCCTGTTTTTAGGCAAATTTTTTTCTTCTTCATTGGCTTCGTCTAAGAAGCTTTATGGTTAGAAAATATTAGGGGCTGTGAGTACATTGCCAAGGTAGCTTACGACAGGCAGTAAGCCTTATTATCGTTATAATTATTGTTACGACGAGGCGTAAGCTACCACGACGTTATACTTACAGCCCTAAAATTATAATTAATTAAGAAAAATTTGTAAAATCTTGAATAGGTGTTTAAAAAATTTTTTTAGAAAAATAAGTGGCAGAGTTTTATGTATCTTAAATTAAAAAGTAAGTATCAACCTCAATGTTGTAACATATATTATAGAGGATAAATTTGTTTTTTGGCTTTGCTGTATTTTTCAAATTAATTTCTCGTATATATATATATATATAGCATGTTTATTATTTAAAAGGCAAGAGTTCATATATACCCTGTTGTTTGAGTTTTCCATTTTCTCTGAAGGTGTATCCTGTTGGATTTCCTCCTTTTCAAAATTGTTGGAGAGACTGGGAAGAATAATACACAGCATACAATATGTGGTGTTAATAAGAGGACTAAATTTGCAAAAATTAATGTTCTGAAAAATAATGTACACACAAACTACAAATATGATTGAAATTTTCAGCTCCTGCAATGGAAGGGGCAGCTGAAAGTAACCAAGCTTATTTTGGGTATGTGGTGTACAGAGACTTTGGCAAGCATGTGAGCATGGAGACAGATTCTTCAATAAGGTTTGTACATATTTGATTTTAGCTGTTCTTTCCTAATCGCACCACTTGAATAGAAGTTTGCTAGTTTGTGAAAAGCATAGAGGTTATTGACAGGGATATTAATGAGAGATGCTGTTACATAATATCCAAGAATTATTTTCAATCGGCATAAGTGTGTCAAATAGAATACAGTGTATGATTTGATTCTATTTCAGTTTAAGGTAAATTTCCTCTGAAAAGTGTTCCTTTTTGACCAGTGCAATGTTAAAGTGATAAAGGGATAAAAGAAAAGTCTACAAAATGCACATAGATTGGTGTAATATTCAAATATAATGTCATAACTGCAGTTGCAATGTGATATATTTGATGTAAAATCTCAGCAATTCAAGTTGTTATAACTGGCTCCTGTAATGAGTATTATACATGATATTGATTAATAAGAAAAATATGTGCATTGTCTGAGCTGCTCCTATGAATTGACATCCTTTTTCATACCCATTTCCATAGTATTAAAGATCAAAGCTTCAAATGTTAGTTATTATCAATTTGTGATTTACTTTTCTTCTCAACTTCTCCTTCTCCCAGGCGCTCCAAGAGAAACATGACAGTGAACGGCCCAATCCTATCTCTGGTTATGTCTGAACATGGCCCGCTTTCTGAGCCTGTCTTGCTCCATTTCCGGCTGCAACTCCCTAATAATCGCACAAACTTACACTGCGTACGATGGAAGCCAAGTTCAGATTCAAAGTGAGTTTTAATAGATGCATACTGGTTAATGTCTCTTAGGATGAATGCAAACATGCTTTTGATGGGTCTGTTTTCAAATTTTTCCTCATCAAAATATGGGAATAATAAGGATTTTTTTTTAAGATAAAAGTTGACATGAAAAATAGATGATATTTTATTTTGAATAAATTGATCAGAATCGATTCAAAAAATAAATGATCACTCAAAATGTTGTTGTTGTTTTTTTTCTTAATTTAACTTGTTCTGGATATTTATGTATTTTTTGCAATTTAGTTACAATTTGAAAAGCAATCAAAACTTTGTGCATCTGTACCAACCAAGGTCAGGGGAATGGACTGCCTCAGACTGCACGGTTGATACGACTGAATGCCGAGTGAGCAGTGAATCTGACCGCTGCGAGGAGTACTACGTCACCTGTGCCTGCAAACATCTGTCGACATATGCTGTCATTATTGACATTGCTGACGGAACGGTAGGTTTCTCTTTCTAATATTTTACATGCCAATGTAAACACCTACAAAAGTTTATTATAATTTCCAACATATTGGGTACATTTTAAGAAAATTTTAGACTGCTTGGTTTTTTAAAGTTTGAAATTTTGTGCTGCACACTTCTTGTTATAAAGAAGTTGAGGTCTAATGTATTTAAATATTTTCATTTTATATACTTTAAACTTATATTCCACAGACTTTCCTCCCACCTCTTGTTGACATGGAGGTGGTCACCTACATCCTCATGGCTCTGTCTATCCTTCTCCTCCTTCTCTCCTTCTTCATCCTTTTCACTTTCAAACGTCTCCAATGCAACTGGAACAGCATTCGCATCAACATAGTTTTCACCGTCTTCATTGTGGACCTTGCGCATGCCATAGGGATTAACAGAACATCATCTGAAGTGAGTATGGTGATTTGATTGGCCAAGTTTTCACAAATTTTGTTATGATGTCTTTCATTGAATATTTTGTGTTTGATTTGATATATTGTTGAGTTGAATGTTCGTTTCTTAATTTCATAATCGTCAATGTCCATCATCCAAGGTTAGCAACTTGTAGGCCTATATTATGGACACATCCGAGGACTAATGTCATGACATGCTGCCTCAAAGAGGCTGAGCAGAGATACTAAGACTTCTGTCTTGGCTGTTCACATTATTTTGACACTGGCTCAGTCAGGAGAGAGGAGTTCAAACCACAGATTTCCTAACTAAAAGTTGCCCGCTCTAATAACTGAACTAACTTGCCTTCCTTCCTTTTCCTGTTTACAGGGGAAAACTGATCTCATACCTTTGTTTTAAATAAAATTGGAATATTACATTTTATATCTATAAGTGAATAGTAGCAATAGTCATAGTCATCTAAAATAGTTATTTAGTTTTGTAGCTAAAGGAGAGTAAACCATAGTCCCATCATTTAAGTATACATTTTATGTCCACAGCTATTCTGCCGCCTTGTGGCCATCTCTCTCCATTACTTCTACATGGCCTTCTTTGCCTGGCTGTTTGTGGAGGTAATGCACATCTACCGCATGATGACTGAAAAGCAGACCATCAACTATGGAGCCATGAAGTTCTACTACTTGCTAGGCTACGGTGAGCTAATGATCCTTGGTTTGTCTCTACCTCTCTTTCTTTGTTGCCATTGCTCTCTCTCTCTGCCCCCTCTCTCTCTCTCTCTCTCTCTCTCTCTCTCTCTCTCTCTTTCTCTCTCTCTCTTTCTCTCTCTTTCTCTTTCACTTTCTTTCTCTCAAATTCTTTCCCATTTCATCCTTTTGATTTGTGCTCTTATTTCCTTTTTCCTAAAGATCTGTCAATGTTGTAAAGCTTTTAGTTTACCTTTTTTCCTTGTAGTAATTGTAAACATCATTTCATTACACAGTTATTCCTGGCATTGTTGTGGGTCTTGCAGTGGGACTGTATACAGGTGCTTACGGAAATGAGAGTTTGTGAGTATTGGCCATGTTTATTTTTATTTTCCAGTTTTATGCGTTCCAGTTTAATTCACACTTGCAAATTAAGTTTTACTTGAAGATTAAAAATCAAAATTTGCAGTTTTTTTTACATTTTTTTGTTTGTTTGTTACAAATCATTCATGATCTTATCAGGAGATATGGAGATGCCATCATCAATCATAATTTGCTCACTACACATGTTTGTTTATTTAAATTTAATTTTTACTTCAATCATTTGTGCTGTTATACTCTCATACTGTATTGTATGTGTGGTAAACCTGGGCGTTTAGACTCGAACCATTTCAGAGTGATTCTTACTATTTAAATCCATATTTTCTTTGCCAGCTGTTGGCTTTCAACATCAGATGGATTCATTTGGAGCTTTGCTGGACCAGTTTCCTTTGCTGTTGTGGTAAGAGCCCTCTCATTTGACAAGTGGTGTAAATCTTGATACTTGAACTTATATATTCTTAGTTTGACTAAATTAAAACTAACCCTTTTTGGTTTTAATTTCCAAAATTTAAGGTGTAGGCAAAATATCATCTTCAAAACAGACTTTGATTTGTTGTTAAGCTACAGTATTTATAATTTAGTGGCTTCATCTTTAGGGTAGTGTCAATGAAAAATATTAGTATAGTTATACTTCATGTATTGGAATAATATTTTCAAACCATCATTCTTATCATTATTTCTGCTTTATTGCTTTATATTGTTACAAGATAGGTCTGTCTCTTTGATAACCTTTCAATTTCTCTTTATCGCCTGCATGAACTTTTTTTAAATTGCATTTTCTTATGTATGTTATACTGAAATAATGTCGCGTTTTTTAAGATTTCGTTTCAGAAAATTTTTTTCACGTCTCCATTGATCAGCCTCTTTGCTCTTGTTTTTTCTTCTATAGGTTACCATCATCATGTTTGTTTTTGCTGCAAAAGCCAGCTGTGCCGACAAGATTCCAGTCAACGATATTGGCCTTATGAGGTGAGGTTTCACTTTATAAAAAAAATTTGAAATATACGCTGTATTTGTAAGTAGGCATATGGCTTTTTTTTTGTTTGTTTTTTCATAAGAAATTTATCTCAGCTTAAATTCTTTGCAACATATGTAATCATAAACCTGCTTTCATTTGCAACTTGTTAGATTATGACATAAGCTCAAAAGACATATTGTGTTGATATAACAAAAGTGTATATGACATAGACATTTAAGTTATAATAAGTTGAATAAATTTCTAAAATTCAAATTAGAAAAAAAGCAAAAAGTTCATAGACTTGCTATACTGATAAGAGCTGCTCAAATATAATAATCCTGCAGACTTCATGGCATAGCTTTACTCACCTGTTTCCACACTCACAGAAAGTTTGGGTCTGGGTGTACAGTTTCATATATAAAAACTTCTTAGTCTAAAAAAAACAAAAAACTATGATGAGTGTGCTATGATTATAACCTAAGTGAGACTTATGCCAAAATACAAGTGATACATTGTTGCAAAGGTGGAAATGAAATAAGATCTACCTAAATAAACTTTCAGATTAAATATGTGCTTATAGGTTTTTTGCTTTATCCTATTAGAACCTTGTGTACCAATCTGAAGCAGAAATAAGAAAATAAAACAGTTTTTGCTTACTATCTCAAAGGTAGTGTAAATGACTTAATGACTTATGGTAAAATTATAGCGCAGTGACGCTACGCTGCTTGGGTGCTGATTGCCTTATGTATTGTCGGAACCCACAGGTCTGGCCTTCTTACGGCCATGCTGCTGCTGTTCCTGATGAGCACCACGTGGGTGCTGGGGCTCACCTCAGTGAACTACAGGTCCACACCAGTGCACTACCTGCATGGCGTGTTCACCTGCATTGCCGCCTGCTTCATCTTCCTGGTTTATATAGTGCTCAGCAAGAAAGTAAGCTCATTAACACTGCACTGTTACATTGTTTTTTTGTTTTTTTTAATTAATGTGTATTTAGATACAACTACGTTCAAGTAAAACTTTTGCTAATCGTGTTGCTACATGTATATTTGTATAACTGTTTATTTATATTCATCTTGCAAATTCTGTGCTTGACAAAATAATTTTCGATATGTATGTTCTTAATATATATATTGACTGAATAAACATTGAATTGAATTGAATTGAATAGTCTTATTCTTAGTTGTAAAGAATGTTTTAATTGTTTAACTTGGGATTTTAGCTTGGGCACTGGTGTATGAAGTGGTGTGAAGTTGAGTTGGGTTAATGTCCAACATCAGCACTATAAAGGCTATATTGTTGACGGGCCCCAATACTGATGTCTGACAATTTTTTGTGCTGCCACACACAAGACAGAGCGGGGATACAACGACTTCTGTCGCAGCCTGTCACATTAAACTGAAACCGACCCAACCAGTAGGGAACGCAACCGCCAGGGCCCAAACTTGCACCTCGAAGGGCCTGAAGCCAATGTTCTACCCCAGGGCCACAGCGCCCCCCATGTATGAAGTGAACATGTTGAAATTAAAAAAGAAAAGAAAAATGAAAGAAAGAATTATAGTTAAAGGAAAGTAGGGGCAGTAAAAATGACCATTTTTAAATCTAATATTATTATATTATTAGTACTGCTACAAATTGCTATTCTATTTTGCTGTTTTTCTTTCAACAGGTTCGATGGTGCATTAAACGCTTTTACTACAGGATGAAGGGCAAAAAAATAGAGTTTGATGAGAATCTTACAAGAAGCAACAGTGTTGCACATTCGGTGAGCAAAAATATTGTTTGAAGTGAACTTGATTGTACTGTAGAATACTATTAGTTTGCCTTTTTTTTTTTCATGTTTGGTGAATTTCATTTTATTTTCTTGCATCCCTCTTCTTCTATTCTGCTTTTGAGGTGTGCCAGGGTTGTTACAAGAGCAAAGTTTAAAGGTTATTTTCTAAGTAGATCACAATTTACTTCTCCTCCAGATCTCATTCATCAAGTACTGTTTTTTGTTGTGTTGATGATCATACCTCTCTAAACTTCCTAAAACTTGGCTGCTTTCAATGCCTCAGTCGCTTTGTTAGTGCATCCATTCTTTCTCATAGTTTTTCCCTCTGTGCTTCCTTCTAATTATTCCACTTGTCATAAGATGATCCAGCTTTTCTCTTCTCATCACATTGCCAAAAAGTTGCTTTGTGACTACTTTATGAGTGATCTTTTTATGTTGATCTTTTTATGTTAGCATATTCAGTTGTATATGAAAGTCAATTGATTTTTTTCCTCCAGCGATCTGCACTGGCCTATAGGCATGAATCTCCCAGCACTGAGGGTGTGAGTAGTGTTGCCCGTGGTGTGACAAATATCGGCATCTCCACCACATCAACCAGCCCGTGGTGTGACAAATATCGGCATCTCCACCACATCAACCACTTCCCGCTCAAGCAATAAGAGCTCATTGGCAAAGGGAGAGAAATACCTGCAAAGTACAAGCAGCTCTGCCTCGGCCGGCGTTAGTGCCAAGGGACATCACCTCCCTTATGGCTGTTTTGAGTCTCCGTTCAAAGAAAAAGTGAAAGAGGGTGAGTGGGTCATGGAAATGTGTTCTGTCATGAAATATGCTGCAAGCTACAACAAGGTGATATGAACCCCTATCATGGGAATAGAATACTTTAATTCTGATCAGCACTTTTTAGTTTTAATTTAAATTTTATCTTTTCATTGATCTTATAATGTTTGAGCTTTAAAACTGCAAGATGAAATTATTTTCATAACTCTAACAAAACGTTTACATTACTTTCCTTTTCTGGAAAAAGAAAGCACTTGATTACACTAAAATTATTGTTTGATCCTTAGCAAAAGGCTTATCATTAGGATTGACACTTGTTCTGAACGTATGAGATGCCTGTACATGTGACTGCTCAGAAACGAGCATCTTTGTTCTTTATTGCTGACAATGTTCATTTTCTGATTATTTCATTTTAAAAGTTACTCTGAGTGACTTAGTTCGGTGGCAGTATAATGTGATCGGCTGAGACAGGAGTCATGGTATCCCCGCCCTGTCTCGTGTGTGGCAGCACATAAAATTGTCAGACGTCCGTCTTGGGACCTGTCGACAATATAGACTATATAGTCCTGCTGTTGGACGTTAAACCAACCCAACAACCCAACTGAGTGACTTAGAAAGAAAGGCATACAAAGTCTTAATCCTAATATTAAGTCATTACTTATTGCACGTTTCACAGACCCCAATGGAGATGGTAAGGGATCCTCGGACTCTGACAGTGATGGGGGGAGTCTGGACAGACACAGTCTGGAGCTGGCCTCCAGTCACAGCTCGGACGATGAAGACGAGTTTGACCTGAATCCAAACTGGGCCAACCAGGTGCCAAAGTCAAGAGCAGTGGGTAAGTTACTAGCAGTTAGCACTTTTTGCAGTTTATCAATCAGTGCATAGGAATAAGTCCCTTTCACTAGATTTATTAAGGTGGATATAATTAAAATAATGATTGATCTTAGAATATCATGTACTTTGTTCCTATACACTGGAAAAGGTTAATAAATTTAAGAGTAAGATGCTTTTCTAAACTATGGAGCAAGTCGTTGTTTTGCTCTTACTTTTAATCTGTGCTATCTTTGGTTTATCTTTTTACTTAGTTATAGTTTGTGTACCATTTCTATTTTTACTAAAGAAAATATCAATTAAAGAGCATATTAAAATGATTTGTCTTCTTGTACTTCTATTTAAGAACTAGCCATTGAGCAGCTAGAGAAGATGAAGAAAGAGAAGGAACAAGAGAGAATAGGAAATAACAATGCCATTGAGGGTAGGTTTCAAAATTTTTTATATTTGACCCTGCTAAAATAAGAAAATTGTGAAACTTATCTATGTATCAAAGAATATTAGGTTTAAACTTGAATTCTTTATATAACAAATGTGCAAGTGACATATTTCTTTTGTAATCTTATCTTAAATTATAACAAACGCATTATTTGTTGGGTTTTCTTTTTTTAGTTAAATGCACTTAATATTTTAGCACCTATGACAAAAGCATTACCCGAAACACTAAAATACCGTAGTCTTTACAACTGTACATCAACTGGACTGTGTATCATCTTTCATATCCATTATAAGTAATAGAGGTGCATGTATTAAATGCTCCATATTATTTTTAAACCAGAGAAGTTTCAAATGTTTTGAAACCCCTCAATAAGTATGATCAATTGTTTCAGTAAAACAACATTACGACCAATGCAATACTTATATAAATGTACACCAAAAAGTCTCCTTTTCTCCACTCTTGTCTGTTACGGTATATCTTTCACTTTTGAAGACTAATTCTACCAAATATTGGCAATAAAAGGAAATTTGTTTATCCGATAACAGCTGAAAATATGGTTGCTGTTTTTTTCTGTTTCGCTCAGAGTCAGCTCTTGTTGAGCTAGCCGATCCCACTGCCAGCCCTGAACTGAGGCATCAGCCGCACATACAGCACCCACACATTCACCCAACCCCAGTGCCAAACCCACCTGACGTCACACTTCCTGCCATACAGCAGTCAGGTGAGTCTAATACTAAGCTGATTTTTCTTTCCATTCAAGTGCTCAAACTTGCGGTGCAATGTGTCAAAATTGGAATTTCCTTCAAATAGTTGTTGTTATGAGACCTAGACATTATAGATGAGATAGAGATGTTTATGGACATGAACAATTATGTCCAGTTTGTTAGAAATTTATTAAAAAATTAATTTAGAGCCTGTAAAAAAAAGCTACAATTATGAATAAAATGAATGCTCCACTTTTTCTCTGTTAAAAGCAAATATTTTTAACTCCTTTTTTTTTTACTGTATCATTGTTTGTATGCGACCAACGTTACAATGCTGGAATCATTGATCCAGTGGTTGGGAATCAAGATATCAACTCTAAATTAGGCTGACCACAACACTTTAATTAAAGCCTTTAAATTCTTCCAATTGGCCCTGCTCTCGTTTATATTTATCTGATCCTTTGTGTGCGAGTGGAATGTGTTGTGGTCACGTCTTATTAATTAATGTGGTCTAATAAAGACAACTCCATATTACTTTGAGTTCATTAATGATTTGTGAGTTATCCTCCTTGGAAAAGTTAATAAATGATATTATTAAAATGGCTGCCTTGTCTGCTTGTAAATGTCCACTTTGTAACAAAAACACAATAATAAATAATAATAATACATTGCATTTATATAGCGCACTTCCATGAACAATCATGCTCAGTACGCTTAACAATTTCCATTATCACATGTACAAAAGAAGAATAATCATATAATGTTGACACAATACAATATTACATTCAAAAGCCACAAGCAATCATTATAGGTATTTGCAACTTTCACCGGTTCAATTTCTTCAATGGTCAAAAACTTAACACACTAAACCCGCTGTCGCCATCCTGCCAGGTCTGGGTCTGGTGACGCCTGTGCGGAGGGAGAGCCTCCCCCACCACTACCACACCCCCCACAGCCCGAGCAGCCCGCCAGCCACCGCGCCCTCGCACCCCAACCCAACCAGCACAGTCCAGGTCCTCACGCACAACGGCAGTATTTCCTCAGACTCAGAGTGAGTTGGTCAGAAAGACCGATTTGTTAGGGAAGATGAAACTAAAGCAAATGAAATTGTATTACCTTTTCCTATCACTAACATGCATTGATATGCTCTTCTACTATCATCTCTTTTTATTGATCAGCACACCTTCCATTTCAAAACAATAAATACCAAAGCTTTTATCTTTATAAATTGTTTTTATTTGCTTAAAACAAGTATGGACTCGAGGGATAGGCTTTAAATCAAGTGATGTGAACAGTTTCTAGGAAAGAGGAAGTTTAAAACAATTTGTTCAGTTTCATGGGAAAACAATTGTACTTCATTTTAATTAATATTATTTTTTTATTGATATAGCCCATATATACATGTCTTTGTGGAGAAAAAAAATTCATATAAAACATCTGAAAACAGACAAGATGAACTTTAAAACTAACTGCACATAGTGTGCCACATTATGTTTGCATGATATTTGACTTGTTGTAAATGTGCACACCCAGCTTTAAAAAATCAGTATATACAAAAAGGTGAAAGAATATTTTGTGTGCTTTTCCAGCGATCACTTAGGCCACACATGATCAATATATCACATACACAAAGCAGTAGCTGTTGGCTTTGCTGGGGTATTATTAGTTTAAATGTGGCTTAAAATTGTTAAATATATACCGTCTAATTTTAACGGATAATTTTACATTTTTATAGCAAAATTTCTTGGTTTTAATCATAATCCTAAAAAAGTAAATGGTTTGCTGCCCGGTTGAAAATTTTTTTTGAACTAAAAGCAAAAGAGATTAGTTTTCTCAGTTACCGAGTCATTAAAGGTGGCATTTTTAAATTAAAAAAAAAAAAGAAAAATAATAACTTATGGAGATATTTTAAACTTTCAAGAAGTCCACAAAACAACATACACTAAAATTTGAGGATCACTAAAATTGGGAAAAGTACAACTTCCCACTTTCTTACCCTTTTCCCAGTCCTTTACAATAGTACTTTCACTCTAAATTCTCATGTGGTTCAATAATCTTTGCATCATTGTTTAATGCTCTCTCATTCTGTCCCTATTGTCTTTTCAGGAGTAAAAGGTCATAATTAGCAGGATTGATGAAATGGTATTTCATAATTGATTGTTTTTACTACTAATAATACTATATCCTTTTATTATCATTTTATACGTTTGTAATTCATGCTTGATAAGATATAATTTTCAAGGCCACCAAACTTGATATGCTGATCTCAGGACCCAATAATTCATTAATAACTTTTTTTTAATCATGAAATGTGGTAAGAAATTATAATGAAGTAATATTTTAATTATTTTTTTTAAATGATTCAATACTTCTTTTTATTTATCTACCTTTGATATCTCTCCTTGTCAGCTTGTCAGTAAATTGTTTTGGTCTTGAGAAGTGACTGGAAAAATCAATTGTCATTAGAAATGTTAATATTGGTTTTTATTTTTTAAAGCATTGTGTATAGAAGAAAAACTATTAGTCATTTATTCTGGAATTTGCCTTGAGCTGTGCCTTGAGCATTTTCATTTTTCACCATTTCTCATCAGTCAACAATGAATTTGTTCTAACTACATTTGTTAGCCTCAAGTTGTAAAATGAACAATTAGTATTTAAGGAAGGTTATACTTTTCTTTTAATAGAATAATAATCCTATGTATATAATTAAAAGCACCTTGTAACAATGTATCAAACGGAAATTGTTGCTTTACAAACAGATTAAGAAATTATGATTTTATTCATTCATACCTTCTTCAAATACCCATAGGCAGATACAAGTTTTTTCCTCATATAGCTATTGCATTGCTATTTTTCGGTCACTATTCTTTGTTTTTCTTTTTATTTAACACTTTGATTAACTTCTTTTTTATGCAATCAAATTTCGAAATTACGTTGAAAATTTTTGTGTTGTTGGATATTTCAGTTCACTTTTTAATCTTACCAACTGATTCTCTTTCAAGTCTTTGTTTTTAAGTTATAAAAATATCTCTTTTGTGTTTTGTTTTGTTTCTAACTTATCCTTTTTTTTCTTTTCTTGCATTAATATTTAGTTTCAAAGTTAATTTCCCTTTTTTTTAAGTTTATTTGGTTTATTTCCTTCTTCTGTTCACAGATCAAGCGAAACCACTGTTTGATGTTGTAATTATGACCATGATTGCATGAACAACACGTTTCCAATATTCTGTTTTTCCATTTTTCACCCCAGCCAAGAAATATGGATATTGTGTTGTAATGGTGCCAAAATTTATCTGTTATTAAAAATGTGGTCTGAATGAAACCAGTTTTGTCTATTAAAGCATTCAGAGTGCAATCTGATTGCGTCATCAACTTTCAGACCGTAACCAGAATAGCCTCGATGTATTTTTTCAATCAATATGTAATAGAATAGCACTGCTATAAAATATTATTACATTTAAAGATTGTTAATTAAAATATACATAGAGTTTGAGAGTGTAATTGAGTTGTGTAGTGAAAGTTTTAAAAGCATTGCTTTACTGATTCGTCCATTGACAGAAGTGCAGTGAATTTGCTACAGACTTAATTTATTCATGAAATATATTTATAAACTGTATGTATTTTTATAAATTTTTTGTAGGCCTAATATATTATTATATATTGCCTCTTTTGATCCTGAGGTTTTAATTTGATACAGAAATATAATAATTTTACAAACATGTCAAACATTCCAATTTATGTTGTACTTTTAAAGGAGGAAAGGAGTCTTATGCTGTATTTATTTGTCCTGGAATGTTACTGCTTTAAAAGAATTATGTTCAAACTTTTGTTTTTGTTATGTCTTGCACAAAAATTTTGAGTAAGTATTTATTTGTCTACGAAGATACATTTTGATTGTTTAATATTTTATTATTTCAAATATAAAATTGTAAAGTGCTATTGTTAATTTTTTTTTTTTTGAATTATCAAATAAGTTTATCAAATATTTACTTGTTCTTTCTTTTTATCTAAGAAGCCTTGTGAATGAATACATGTAGATGTACATTGTTGAGCTTAAAGGTTGAAATATTATCATGCCTTTAAAGAGTTCCTAGAAAATAAAAAGAGGTACCGGTAGCTAAAAATGATAGTTATATTAACTAATAAACTGATGAATAGACATATATAGACTGCATCTGCCATCATTGGGACATTAGAGCATACTTAATAAAATTGTAGATATTCAGATTTGCTCAATGTATGTGTGAGATTCCAACTTTTCACAGCAAGTATTATTAATAATTTCTCTGATGGGCTTAATGTGTATTTTTTATGTGATTATTGTTCCATGACGTTTACATTTTGTTATCACTCAGTTAACCTTGATCGGAAGGCCAGGATAATGATATTCCACATAAAAATATATCAGATACCGTACTTTATAAGAACCTTTTAGTGATCATGTTACTAATATTTGATGTGATGATTTGATGTCATTTTATCACTAATATATTGCATTGAACAAACCAAATCTAACCTGAAAGAGATTTGTGAAAAGAAAACTAATGAAAATCAATTCAATTTAAAATGTAATCTTGAATTGTATAATGTCTACTGATTGTAGGTCAGATAAAATCCCAATATAAATATCTAATTTTCCTGTGTCAATGTAAAAGGATAAATTGATAGAGGTGCATGATAAAAAAAGCACAGTTCAATCTGATTTGATATTTATGATCTTTACATTAACATTGAATGCAAATAGTGTTCACATATCTTTTTCCAATGGCAAAAGACAATTGCTGCTGCTGAATAAAGCTTTTTTGTACCGTATATAATAAAAATGTATTCTTAGCAAATTTTAAGAGTGGGATGTCCAGTGGTCCAATGGTAGAGAGTGCAGTTTTCACTCAGCAGGCTGATTAAAATCAACCCAACCCAACCCAATGGTAGAGAGTGCAGTTTTCAGTCAGCAGGCTGATTTGATCCCTGTTCTGTTTGCTGCATTATTTTGCCTACTGGCTGGGTGTGTGTCAGTAAAATGTGATGGACTAACTCCTTGGTGGTCTGCTCTGAGGTCTTGTCACTATCTAAAGTCTTCTTTGATAACTTATTAGATATTTAACCAGATTTCTTTGCTTTCTCTGACCAAAGAAAATCTTTTAGAAGAGTAAGCTTTATACTGACTAGTAATGTTTCAGTTATGCTTTTCATTAAAGACATTAATTTGCATGTTTACGGACAAATTCACTTATGCCTCGCATTAGTTCAAAACTTATTTAAACTTGAAAAGATCTGTATGTGTTAGTCGTTTACACAGGCTTGCAAGCCCTCATTTCCATAAATTTTATCCCAACTTATCTTTTTACTATGCTTAAATTAAGCTTCTTTATGGGTTTTTTTGTCACTACATTCTCATTGCTTTTCAAGATTTTTTTTTTTGTACCGTACTTAAATATTGGCCTTATCATTCCTTTCTTGGCAGCGTAAGTAAGATTTTATTTTTACACTCAATGCAAAACTTATTTTATACACAAGCTTATTACCTGCGTATGTCTCATGCCCAAGGAAATTCCTTTTTTATGTACATATTGCGTATAGAATGTTTTTTAATTCATTGTCTCAAAATTTGACACGGTGATGTTATTTAAGATGCAGAATTCCATATCATAATGTATTTTTGTCCTGTGTTTATACAATTTTGTCATGCTGAACAAATAAAAGAATGAGACGAAATAATGCAATATATCTTTACTTGCTGAAAACCTGTTGTATTTTAAGAGAAAATGAATGTGATGATATGATATTTGTGCAAGTTTAATAAAAGTGAAGCTAATTTAAAGTTTGTTTATTTCTTCATATTTTCATGTTTGTGTCTGAACAAATGCTGCAAACATTCTTCAATATTCATTTGAATTTGTATCATGAAAAAAAAAAGTTTTTATAAACAAATTAAATGCACAAATTACATTTTTACTTTTTAAATGAGAAAAAAAACAACAACAGTAAACCCCTGTAGATTTAGCATTTTTATTACAATATTTCCTCTAGCTTCTGGGTTTGATTGTAGCATAATGTACATCCGGTTTCCATGATTCAGGTTAAGAAAAACCTTAATTGAAAAGAAAATTCAAAGTAAAGGTTTGGGATCATATAATTCTCTACACATAACATGAAATTAAAACAAGAAAACAGCTCATGATATAAGATAATATATTCCTTTATTAATCCATCATAGGGAAATCCAAAAAAAAACATGTGTACATTTTACACTTAAAAATATGAATAAGAAATCAAGAATTTGTAAATATATGAATATTGCAAAAAGACAAATCATAAAAAAAAATTTGATATGTAAAATGATCACGACTCGCAATAGAAACAAGTAATCTAAATTCAAATCAATATAAAATTAGCTATAAGCATAGTTCTTAGGCGTACATAAAAGGGGTACTTAGCTGTCACATGAATAGGTGTATTTTTCAAATATCATAGAAGTTGTCTTATATATGTCTACAAATGAAATGGTCTTGATCACTTTATGGACTTTATCATGTTATAAATTAATAGAAATAGAGATAATCGACAACACAACACACCAATTTCAACAAACAAAAAAAGGTATAAGGGTGATATTTAGGTGTATGCATAAAAAAATAAGCATATAATGCTTTAAAAAAAATAAGCATATATTACAAGTCTAAATATCAAACATGTACTGTATAAAAGTGCATAGTATTTACGGAGCACAAGCAACCATCCTGCTAATACATGTAATTATAGTAATCCTGAACTTTTGAACTTATTGTTAAAAGATATGATAGATCTTGGCAGTAATGAGATTTTATACCTTACTGTTCTTATTTTTGGCACTTCAACGTTCCGCTACGTTGTATTTGCCTTTTGTCAAAATCATGACGTAGGGGATGTGTTGAGTCTGACAGTATGTTTTGCATCTTGTTAGTGTTGTACGTCTTTGACATAGTCTATCAATATCTAGCTGCGGAGTGTCCACTACTGTACCTTGTTTCTTAATTTTTATTAAGTCTTTCCTTGTCTTGTTGTGATATGTTTCCACCCCAACACGTGAAACCAAACGTTATGACACTGCTGACCACTGAATAGTATAACATTTGAAGTAAGGATTAACAAACATTAAAAGAGTGCAACTTTCTCAAACAATAAATAAGTGGTTTGATTTTTTTCACAATTGAATCGGTGTTATCTTTCCAAGAAAGTTTGTTATCAATGACTATGCCAATATATTTAAATGTTTTCACTTGTTCCACTTTTTTTACCCTTGATAGAAGGGAAAAGAATTAGGAAAAGGGGCGTTCTTTCGAACATCAATGGCCATTTTTTTTGTTTTATTTACATTTATTACAAAATGATTTCTATCACACCACTCGACAAAAGAGTCTATTTCCTGAATATAGTTCGAGTCTTGGTCATTTGTAATAAGTCCGATCAGTGTGGTATTATCAGCATATTTGTCAATAATACAAATACCGTGAGATGGTCTACAGTCAGATGTGTAGATGGAGAAAAGGATAGGTGACAGAACTGTTCCCTGAGGAGCACCTGTATTGGTTTAATATTTTAAGTCAGATGTTAATAACATGTTCAGTCAAACAAATTGTGGTCTGGATGCCAGATGGTCTAAAATCCAAAGTAACATTGATGGATTGACACTCCTTTTCATCAATTTCTCACAAAGCAAATGTGGATGGATAGAATTGAATGCACCAGAAAAGTCATAAAACATAAGGCAAGTACTTGTACGAGATTTATCTAGGTGACTCAATATATAATTTAGCACTTTTATTACAGCGTCATTGACACTTCTATTTCCTTTATATGCATACTGATTTGGATCCGAAAACTTATAAACTAATTTATTTAAATGCGACATCACACACTTTTCAAAAACTTCCTCGACACAAGAGGTATTAGCTACAGGACAGAGGTCATTCATACTTAAGACATGAGATTTTTTAGGAACCAGAGCAATACATGAAACTTTCCTTATTCTTGCTACAGTGCATTGTTCTAGTGACATGTTAAAAATTTTACAAAATACTTCATAAACTTGCTGCGCACAATTTTTTAAAACTCTTGGTTGAACTAAATCTGGCCCGAATAAGTTTATGGTACCGGTACTGAGAAATGCAGATGATATAACTTTGTAAGGGACATTATCTATTGTTATTTGTGATGACAGACATTAGTTATTTCCATAATTAAATGGTTTCAAAAGCTTCAATGTATGAAATGTTCCCTGTGTACAGGGAGAAAACATAATTTCAGAGAATGCCAATGTCACAAAAGATTTTAGCTCTGGAGACTTAGAAACCACACAAGTGTTCTGCAACAGTTCCAAAACGCTACTAAAGATTTTAAAATGTATTTTGATTTTTACTCGAAGTAAACAACTGTATATGGGATTCCTTTATGTTATATAAAAAGTTAAGTAAAACTTGTTGATAGTGCTTTCAGTGCTTTTCAGGCTACCTGTGAAACCACCCTGAAGCAACATAGGAATTGCTCCATCAAATCCTGCTTTCATTTTAACAAAATACTTTCCAGCTATTATAAAAATGTGTTCATGGCTAAAACCTGAAATAGGCACTAAAGTTGGGAGCTCTGACTTGCATTCCTATTACAAAGCACATTCAATAGGATAACCAACTTTTGATCACTTAAAAAGAGGGGAGTGTTATACACTATACAGTATTAACTTTGAGAAAATTTTAATTTTTTTTATTTATACAGTATTTACTATTATAACATTATTGTTTGAAACAAACCTAAGAAAAATACATGCTGAAAGTTTGTTTTTTTATTGTGCAACTTTCTGAAATTAACTCTGTTAGGCTTTAAAAATGTAAAAAACTATAATAAAAAAAAAAATTAGTAGAGGGGTGCAATTTTGACAGTAATTTTTGTGCAAAATATAAATGTCATTATAATTACATATAACTTTAACTACATGACTGTACATGAAGCCTCATAATCTATTTTACCTAATATTTCTTTTAGTTAGACTATATGACTGTGCCTTACAATATTAATGCTCTCAGTACTCCAAGGATGCCAGTGGTCAGAGCGAGATCTTCAAATGTACCTTTAACTTTGTACTATCCAATACATTCATCACTGAAGATAACAACTTGTGAGAGTATGATGAGTTAACTAAACACATGTTGTCTTGTAAGATTTCACTTTGGTACATGCAACAGCGACTTGTGCTTTCAAAAACAAGTCAGACTGCACAATTCAACTTTAAAAAGTACATTATATAATCTCACACTAAATATTGTACTGTAATAATTTTCTACAAGAGCACTATTAATAATAATTATAATAACAAGAACAACAACAACAACATCAACAACACAACAAAAACAACAACAACAACAACAACAACAGCAACAACAACAAGGGCATAATCTGATGTAGCCGGAAATTCTTTCTTTACTGTTTTTATTGTTAGATTTGCCTCGCTTGTGTCCTGGGTTCAACTTTGATTATGCTATGTTTGCTAAGGGCAAAAGGTAGCAGGGTCTTATCTTTCACTCCTCTCAGAAGCAACTCAAACCATTTCACTGACGTAACTGTATCTACTGTTTTGACCTTGTCAAGGGGCACAATGAAAATTAACGCAGTCGTTTAAATTACCCAACCACAAAATAGCAAGGTGACTTTTTTGTACCCCTTTTTGTAAATTAAATGTTTAAAATGTTTTTTAAAGAAATGAAGAAATATGAATTTGAAAAGCACCTAAACCCCTACCAATGAATATTTTTTCCCACTCTGGCCTGTCTCACAGACTCAAATTTCAGACATAGTGAACTATCTGTTTGCACTATGCTATGATATATTTTAATTCATAGCTGGCTTTAAACTTATAGATTAAAAACAATCAATATAATGATTATTTTATTAATAGAGGGCCTATATCTGCAAGTTAACATTAAATTGACAACCAGACTGGAATCGTTATAGAGACCCATAGTTACTATTTCAGGAAATATATAAGAATTTGGTTAAAACTTCAGAAAATAAGCCAAGTCGAGCTTGCCCCACTTGGCTCATAATGAAGACAAGGAAACCGTTGAGTCTTAGTCCAATTTTTGTATTAGAAACACTACAAGGACGTTGGGCAAATTCACATTAACCCACCTTGGTGAAAGGGCCGAAGGGGGGTCTACTCAACACTGCACTGTTGGAACTTGAAAACAATTTGCCGCTGCTAAAACTGTCACCAGCTCCGCAAATGCGCACACTGAATTAAACCACATTGCGCCTCGAATGAGCTATGATCTATGTTTTAATCTCTTTAAGGTCTAGATTGTGGAGGATACATTTATTATTGGTTTTATTTCTACAACTATATGCACTGTATTTTTGTAAAAAAAAAAAAAAAAAACTATGATCTATGTTTTAATCTCTTTTAGGTTTAGATTCTGGAGGATACATTTATAATTGGTTTTATTTCTATAATTATTTACATTGTATTTTTGTAAAACGACCCTTTTCCTTTAAGCGAGACAACCCTGCCCAAAAGCACTAGCTGCGCTTGGCATTCGTGCTCTAAGTGAAGTCCATAACTAAAGGATGTATACCAAGATCAGTTGAAAGAAAATAAGTATACGTTTTAATTGATTTTTTGAAATGTTTGTAAAAACTGCATAATTTTACATAGGCCTACATTATACGATTCTATCGATTCAAGTTAACAGCATCTGTAGACATACACATGTGACATAAAAAATTACTGACACGGTTGCAATTATGCACTGTCAGACATTCATATTATTTTAAAAAAATATACCTCTATACACATTTACAAACATACAAATACCTATGCAAACACAAGTCTGATACGTTTGGCAATTCCGTAACATTAATTGGTAGAGGCTGGTATGTCTGTTCTGGTCCCTTTTAAAATTAATATGTTACTTCTTTGCGATGTTTTATATTTGTAAAACATACTTTGTTTTAAAGATAAGTTCACAAGCCAATAATTTGGGAGGCTTTCTTACTACTCGATGAGCTTTAACGAGTGGGGTGTTTACTTTGCACAATGGTGAACGCCGTTGGGCACTCGCGTGCAAGCCTTGTTACCAGAGACGCTACGACATCTTGGTAAGAGCTCCCAAATATCAAACTCTCCAGCGTTAAAAACTAGAAAAGACTCACAACGTTTATTTAACGATATCGTTGAGGTGACTAATTGATACAAATTTGAGTCCTGCACGGAGACGCGGCCACCAGCTGAAATTCGAAACGCGAACCTCTTGCAAGTCAATCCAAAAATGTGTGATATAGCTACCACTTAGTGAAATCAGCTTCCATTGTACCGGTCGGCAAAATAATTAGAAATTTTGTCTGCCTAGTTTTTTCTACTTATTTACACAGTACTTGGAATAAGGTTCGTTTTGTAAACATAAACAAATAAAAAACACGAATTTGGTAACAATCGTTTCATAACGGCACCAAATCGCGAAACGAAACGTCTTATGAAATGAATTTAGGGCCGAGGCGAGGAGAGGATCGTTCACGGGCCTCTGTTATGTGTATATGTTTCAAGACACAATACACAGTAAATACCTCGCAATTGTTTTACCGCAAATGTAAAAATATTTAGAATTGATGACGAGCGCATGACTCCCTACATCTTCCAACTTGGTTATGAAAACCTGAGGATGGATGTGGGCTAAAACTAAGGCTTATCTTCTCCTGAACTTATGTAAGGCATTAGTTGTTTTTTTTCCAGTCGAATATTGATGTTAAGATCTAGAATCTAGATCCACTAATTATTTCTTTTGACCAGAGGCCGTGAGTGTGACCATAAAAAAAGATCTAGATGCACCACTTAGATTTAGATTTACGTTTAACAACTTTTCTAAGTTACTGTAACAAAGAATTTTGAAATATATAACTATAAGTTCTTCTTTGGAGTATAATATATAAAAAAGTAAATTTATAAAGCAAGAAAAAGTGAAAGTTTGGTATAATTTGGTGGTATTTTTAAATTAAGTATTCTATTTGCAGTCTCATGTTGGCATGGCAAGTTGATTGTGAAGTTTGTTGTTTTTTTTTCTTCTTTATTTTTCTCTCGTATGTAGGCTATAGCCTACATGTTTTCATCAAATCCTACCCGTTAAGATATGGGAAGGACAGCTGAAGTAGATCTAGTTATATATTAATTTTTACTTACATGACCTTAAGCTCATTTTGTCACTCTTAGTGTTGAGGAGAACTACCGTCAACTACCGTCGAGCGATAGTACTTCACCATTTTCATTCTATTGCCATATGATTTTTAAGGATTAGAATTTATTTTGAAAACGGATTTAAATGCAATTTCGGATTCTTTGAAAATGCAATAAATCTATTTTTAATTTGCAGTACAGTCTTATTCATTTCAAAATATTTCCATTTAATTTTTAAAGATACTATGTTTTTGGTTACTCTTTTTACCTTACAGCAAAAGGACAGATTTGATCATTGACATGGAGACCATGGAAGAAGATGAACAACTTGAGTTGGAGCTTGATGCATCAAATGATATGGATGTTGATGATTCTGAGGATTTTAGCGCATCACCCAGTCCTTCCAGTCAGCCTTCTCCTTTAGGGGCTGAACATAACCCTGAAGATGTCAAAACAATGCCTATTTATGAAAATGGCCGCTACCGTAATCCTTGGAAAACATGGCAGCGACCAAAGCTTACTAATCTCTTTAAACTTTTGTTCTGCACCACCAAAGATAAGAGTGGAATACCAGGAAAGGCGGTTTGTGAAATGTTATAAACTTTCAATGCTTTGCCGGGTTTTGTTTTTTTTTTACTCCATTTATTTAGTTGACATATTCAGGTGGCTTTCAAAACAAACATTTTTTTTTTTACTTTGCATGGTTCTACAGTCACTCCTAGCATGGAGATTGTAGTATGTATACTATAATATAGTATCATGAAAAATGGAAAATCTGATTTATCATAATTGTCATGGTGAAACACAGTAGTATGAACTCCAATAGGGCCTACATTTGTTGTTGTTTTTTAATTTCAAGTTGTGACTTATCCTTAAAAAAAATGATAAGAAATTGTCATCCAGTAATATTCCAAAATCTTCGATATATTTAATAAATGTAAGGCATCGTTAGTTTATTTAATATTTTTAACCGCTGTTGCTTCTATGTATAAACAAATTTTATTTATCAAGAATGGAAAAGGTGGCCTCTCTTGTGCCCCTTCAAAATGTATTCACTTATCATTTTCACTATAAATGAGATTTGAGGCACAGTAAGCAAAAGATACCATTTTTACTCCTTTAAGCTTTTTTATATTACAGACATGATGAAGATGACTGTCAATTTCCATACCATATTTATATATAATAAAAAAAAAGGTCTACAATTTATCTAGCATTTTTTTAACTTTTTGGTTTTCATTTCACAGGAATTGGATGCAACATTGCCAGTATTGGAACCAGATATATCTATGTTTGATAAGTCACCTCCATCTGGAATAAGACATCTTTGGATTGGTCATTCCACGTCACTTATCCAGTTTGATGGGGTGACTATCCTCACAGACCCCGTTTTCAGCGATAGGTGCTCACCCATAAAGTTTGTTGGAAACAAGAGGTTCAGATCCACACCCTGCACTATTGATGCACTGCCAAAGGTTGATCTGGTGTTAATAAGCAATGCAAACTATGACCATTTAGACTATGCAAGTGTGATTGCCTTGAAAGAAAGGTGAGAGATGGTTTATTAGGTGATTTATAAGTAATTGATTTCTGTTATTGGTTTTCTTCTTCTTTTTTTTTATTCCTGGGTCTGTATGCAACTTTACATTAGCTTAGAAAGATTTATCGTAAGGAGCTATCAGCGCGATAAGTTTTATGCAGCTGGTACATATTACTAAGTTCGTTTTAATTGCTAAGTTAGAAAAACCCTCTAGTACAGCCGATAAGACAATAACGAAGCCAATCAACGCATTGCTTTTCTTAAAAGCTCAGCATGCCATAAAGGCAACAAACGCACTAATTTGGCCTCCATCTTGAAAACCTTTTGACTCTTGACTCAATGAAATCTAAGAAAAGAATAAAGTGATACGTTTACATATAACATGATTTTTAGTCATTTCAAGTCTATTAAACTAATTCCCCCCGATGCATTTAGCATTACAGAATATTATTATTATTTCTTTGAGAAAAATTTTTTTTAACAAATATGTGCATGTACAAAAGTGAGCCCTACCTATATTTATTGAATTTTAAATATTAGACATGCATGTTTAATATTTATTTCTTTTTGTCCCTCAGGTATGGTGATGAGCTCCAGTGGTATGTTCCTATGGGCCTCAAGAAATGGATGAATGGATGTGGGTGCAACAATGTAGTTGAGATGACCTGGTGGCAGACTGATGTGTTTTATGATGATTTAAATATTGTGGTAGCTTGCACTCCATGTCAACATTGGGCAAAGAGAACAGCAAAAGATGAAAACAAGGTTAGTTTATTTCAATGAATATATATTTTTTGGGGGGGTCAGGTTTATTTACTTCTTAAGTATTACAAATACAGTGGTCCCCATCTAAGTACGTTCTGCCTAAATACCTGCTGTTCATGTTTTTTATTGTTGTTCTTTTTAAATTTGCGCTCTTTGTTCTTAATGTCGAAGAACCCGCTCTTGATATTAATAGCTAGTTTAGTTTAGTTTAAGACTCTTTATTCCCCGTCGAACATAGGGCTGCAACAACTCCCTTGCACCAGACTGGGTTCTGGCGGGCCCTCTTCCTCTCATGTGTTACTGATGGCTTTATATATCTGCCTCAGTGCTACGCCGTCTAATCTGCGATGGCCAAGCTTGCTTTTGCCTAGGGGTTTCCACTTCAAAACTTGCCTTGTTATGTTGGATACAGGCTTTTGAAGTGGGTGGCCTATCCAGCGCCATTTACGCTTTTTTACCTCTGTCTTGATGGGGGTTTGGAGATCACGCTTTATAAATTAATTGAATATACAGTGGAAAAAAAAAGATCTGAATGAAGTTTCTTTGTGCAAAAAAAATGTAATCCTTATATGACTTGAATACACAGAAATTATGTATTTTATTTTTTAAAAACTTGATGAAATATGTATTGAAAAAGAGTTAGATATAATATATTTGAAAAATGACCCTCTTTCTATTTTTTTTTCTCTGAAGGTGCTGTGGTGTAGTTGGTGTGTTATAGGTCCCCTACACAGCTTTCACTTCACAGGAGACACAGCATACTGCGAAGGCTTCAAGCAAATTGGTCGTAGATTCGGACCATTTACCTTATCCACTATTCCTATCGGAGCATACAGTCCGAGGTGATTTTACGAAAGTACTGTGGGTTTTTTTGTTTGTGTTGGTAGCAGAGAAGACTTACAAGTTGTTTCTTATCACCTATGGATAACCTTGACCTCATGCACTGTTTGGTTTGTATTTTGGATACAGTAGATCATTACAGAATTATTTAATTTTCTTTGGTGGATAGGATTAATATCAATTCAGACCATCAGTTGAGATAATCATTGTTATAAAAAAAAAACTACTGGACTGATGATTCTTCTTTTTTTTTTTTTTTTTTTTTTGATTCTAGTGGGTAATGTTAAATTTTTATTTTTAAAATTCATAAATACGATTAGCGATGATTTGATTTTTGTTAGAAACACAAGTGCCTTGTCATATATTGGCGATGAATTTTTTTTTTCCTTAAATACACCATTTGGTAGAAGACAAAGATTGTAAATTTACTTCAGTACAAAAAGTATCAGATTTGTAGGAACATTGGCCGTCATTTTAATCCCATTGACACCATGCACAATTTAGAGGTTAATAGTTGTTTTTTTTGCACTTTTCCATAAGGTGGCTGAGTAGTATTGTTAGCTTAATATGTTTTATGTATTTAGCTACCAGAGAGTAATTACTGAATATCATTCATTGTATTGTTCACTTCTTCCTGCTGTGCAACAAAATGCATTGTATTACCAAATGTCTTTGATTAAACAGTCTAGACCATTGCACATGTCATTTAAGTGCCCTCAAATTTCCTAGTTTAACTTCATTTTTTCAGCATTAAACAAATACATAATAATACCAATATCCTGTTCATACGCAGTAAAATGTATTTTATCCTTTAATTTTTTCAGAGACATTATGGGCAGTATGCATTCAGACCCTGAGCAAGCAGTCACTATTCACGAAGATCTGAGATCTCAAGCATCTATAGGTGTACACTGGGGAACTTTCTCTCTAGCATACGAGGCAAGTTGAGTTAAGCCTTTTCTTTATGATTAAGATGATTTTGGCATGTGACTGCAAAATATACTCTTTCCTTTTTGCAATTTTTCATGTTATTTTACTCTTGCATCTTTTTTTAAGGCCCAAAGGCAATAGTTAAATTCTGTTTTATAAAATTCATTTTTTATTTTATTTTAAATGAATTTGGAAATTTAAAACAGTACAAGAAAAAGACACCATACAGTTGTAGTGTATGATGTAGGTACAGTGGATCTCGAATACGGCGAATTCAGTAGGCCAGCTGCTAAACTTTGTTACGCCCAAAGTTTCTTGACGGGAGAGGTTGTAATACTTGACTCTCTAGGACTTCAGATTACAATTCATTGTAGTTGGGTTTTTTTGTGTTCTGTCTTTATCAATTATTGAATGTTTTAAAACAGCTGTGCCATGTTCCCAAGTAATTTTACTTGCATAAGCTAAAGCTTGGTTTCAAAAATAATAATTATATATGTCCATGTTCAATGAATAAAATTAACGATCATCTTGAGCTTGAGTTAATATTTTCAACAGAAGCTGTGTGGCCACTATTTCTTACGCTTTGTGTCGAATTTTAAACTGAATTCTACCATTTTTACGTTATTTTCTAAATTAAGTGAATTTCTCAAAGTCCATACTGTGTGCAGTTACATTTCTACAATGATATAAGAGAGAGAGAGAGAGAGAGAGAGAGAGAGAGAGAGAGGAGGCAATTAGCTCTGTCGGGTGAGTTACCTGTCATCGTCTGCCAGACATCATTGGCACCTCGATTAAACAGAAGGCTCTCAATACTTGCATGACGAGCAGGCTGGTTTACAATCTCTCTCCACATTTGACGCAAACTGGACCCGTGTATGTGTTCTTGGCTATGCCCGAGTTTTTCATAGCTCAGTAAATGATGAAATCCCTGAAAATCTGAACCACACACAACTCGAGCTCAGTACCTCGTTACGTCCAAGGTTTTTTTTCTCTCTCTTCGTTAGGCCTAAGATACATTTATAGGCTTTGTATAGAGGAAAAAATGTCCATCAGATTATCTTTATTATGGCGGAGGTTATGTTGAGTCCGATGTTGTTACATGCAAGGTCTACTCTATTAGCCAAGCTTTTGTTTACTATCTTTTTCAGGAGAGAACGTTTTTATATGAGAAACTAGTAAAAAAAATTTTCAACTTCTATTTTACTGAAACATGTAAAATAAAACAGAAAACGCAGATACTTTCGCGTGATTATGCAAAATGTTTTATTGATTTTTTTAACTTCTTTTTTTTCAGCCATACTTAGAACCAAGAGAACTATTAGAAGCTGAGGTAGAGAAAAGAAGGATGAAACCCAACTCATTTTTCACTGTCAGTCACGGAGAGATTACATTAGTCGGAGCTGATGGCTACAATGATATTGACTAGGACTTATTTATTTATTTATGCGCGTGTGTGTGTGTGTAATAAGTAGCTTGCAGACATATGTGTGTGTGTGCGTGTGTGCGCGTGTGGGTGTGTGTGTGGCTGTGGCTGTGTGTAGGCTACTTATTGAATGAATTGTCACTATAATAACCAGCAACCAGCACCTTGTATTTATATACTCAGAATATCATACATAATTTTTGTGGATGTGAATTTACTCTTCAACCTATTACTCACTGTTCTTAGTGCAGCGCACATACTCAAATATGTTTGCTTGAGCCTGTTTACGAGTTTCATCCAATACTTATTACCTAGTGTATGGTACAGTGGAATCTGAATTCTGATACTTTAACTTTTCCAGATTTTTTTAGGCAAATTAGGGGACCTTAGTTATCATATTTTCCATAGTTGATATTAAAGTTTTTATTAATTAAATACTAAATGTCCTCACACCATTTTATACTTAATAACTTTTGTTAGAAAGACATTGTATAGAACTTAAGAAGAAAAAGATTTTCAGGAATAGATAGATATTCCTAAATTTGCACTTTTTTACATACCATTTAATTTTGTTTTCCTAAAAAGTTTGTACATTAATTTCGAAAACCCTCTACCCAAGCGGTATTGAGTTTCCTTACCTCTTTTGTATGTTTATCTTTAAAATGTTCACATATAATGTCTTTGTTAAAACTGTTGCGCTGTTTTTGTAATTTGGGTCAATGGCCTTTAATACTGAATAAATAATTTCAATTTAAAGTATGGGTTTTATGCAATGCAACCTATGTGAAAAGTGTTTTGAAATGTTCATTTTTGGAAAGATTGACTACATAGAGTAACCAAATGAAATGGAATCTTTTTTAGGATTAAAAAAATCTTTCTCATTAAATGTAGACTCATGCACACTGACTGTGTTCTTCTTCTCTTCATGTTTTTGACACAGTAGAAGGCATGAAAGAAATACCTAGTAGACCAATCTAGTCTAAATGGTAATAAGCTACTGTTCTACAATTAAATTAAGGCAAAGAAATTGTTTCTTCGTTCAATGTTAACCGTAAATATTCAAAGTGCATAGCTGTAGTTGTGTGTGATTGTGTAAAATGATGAATTGAAATTTTGGGAAAGATGCTATGTGATCTGCTCCCATGCCCTTATCTATTCTCAGAGTTCCTCATTATCCTGTAAGATTTTCAGTTAATTTAGTGCCTAACCAGGTTTTCTTGTTTTTCTTTAGGGTATGGAACCAAAAGACTTATCAAATTAAATGATTGGAATATGCAAACATTTTTTCTTATACTAATGGTTGTGTTTTTTGTTTTATAATGCTAATTTGAAATGAAATATGCAAATGTTCTTTTGTAGATAAACTTGCTCCTGATCTGTTGCATTTTCCCCTAGATGTTTTCACTCTATATGGGTTTGATTTTTCTTTATATACATTTACTTTTTTTTTTTATTTTGACATAAGAAATGCTACTAGCAGCTTATTTTTTAGTGTTGAAAATTATCTGAAGACTGATTTCATACCTTCTTGGGTTACACCATGTCTGCAGGAATTTCAATTGCATCTTACATTCTCTTTCATACTCCACACTCACAGACTTCCCTACAGATGTTTTTATTTTACACTCAAAAGCAATAAAGGTGAATATGGATTAGGTTTTCAAAATATGAAATAGCTTTTTAAAGAAATGCATTAGGGTGCACCAAGATTTTTTATTCTAATGTTCCCTTATAATTTTCATTATCATCTTTTTGTAAGACTGTTTTCTCTTCTGTATTTAAATCAGGAACTGGATTACCAATACTTTTTGTCTTCTATTAAGAAATATTTTTAAATCTTTTAAAATGGCTTGACATTATCAGATACAATAGCATGGTAAGGGTTAAAAATGTATTCAATGCAATTTTTAATTTTTTTTTATGTCAAATAATGATAAAACTTTGTATTCATAAATAATGTACAGGTGGCATGTGTTTGTGAGCATGAATCATATACACTAACAGGGATGAAAACATTTTTTTTTATGGTGAAATTTTAACATTGTGCAATGGTAAAATTGACATTTACCTTAAAATGTTCACATTTTTTTTTCTTATCCTTGTCAATACTTCACTTTCTTGAACCTTTATAATGTATCACAGTTTTTGTTTTCATGTGCGTTTGTTTTAATTTATCTCTTGTGTAAAAAAAATATGAATTTGAACTTATTTCCCTTTTATAACCTAATACATACTCAAGCTAATGCCACTCAGTGAAGTGTCATTCCTCCACATTTTTTTTTTCAACAATTGTGGGGTTTGTTTGTTTTTCAACTTTTGTAATTTCCTACAAATGTTAGCCTTTTTTTTTTTTTTAAACAGAAGAAAAATCAATGATGAAACAAAATAAATATAAGGATCAAGCTTATTTCAAAATTTATGTTATTTTGTTTTGCTTCTAGTTTGTAGGTTGTGAAAATATATTTATTCTTATTGGTGTGAGTGCCATATCCATCTCTACTCCTTGTATATGTAAAATGTGTGGCACTGTTTTGAATTATTTTATACTAAAGTTTATTGATTTCGTAATCATGTCCTGATGCTTACATCAACGGTGGTTTGGTTGTTGTTGTTGTTTTGCCTAAAAATGCTGTGATTTTTTAAGAGACATAAGCTGTTGTTTTAGTTCTTTATACCTTTTGAACATCAATTTAAATTTAGTCACAATTGAACTGGAAAGTCTGTCAAATCGTCTCAATTTGTTTTCTTAAAGAATTACATTTATTTTTGTCTGTTTCTTGTTTATTTTTTTATACCATAAAAATAGTTGAAATGAAGTTCTTTTTGTCAATGTTATTTGTAGTGAAAGCTTTGTCAGCCAGTTGTCTCAACAGTTCAAATAATAATAAGAATTTGATCTTTTCAACGAAATTATTCTCATAATTATGTTTTGAATATTTAAAAAGTCAAATAGCGAATGTTCAAATGTTGCTTGTTTTTGTTGTTATTATTGTCGTTGTTGTTTGAATGACACATACCATTTTGAAGAAATGGATCATATGATATTTGTTCCCGAGTCCAAATTATTTTGTTGTTGTGATATCTTATGAAGAAAAATTAAAATTTAATCCCAAGGCAGCTTAGCAACTCCTTTGTGGAATGTAGCAGTACTTTTAGTAATTTTATAACTACATGCAATTTACTGTGACAGAAAGCGTGGGTAAATTTGATGACTTGAACATTCGCCAAATTAAGCATGTTTCCTACTGCTTCAAATACAGGCTCATGTTAATGTTTTTATTACTCATGATATGGTATGATAAAAATGTTTGTATACATTTACTTGTATACTTTAATGTGTTCTATTCTATTTATCTTGTAAATTTACTAGCAAAATTTATTGTCCTTTTTTTTCTTTTTTTTTCAGAATTAAAAAAAAAAGGTTATACCAAAATATAAACAAATCAAACATAACTACGTTATGATCTTAAAATTGACTCAAAGATATGTTAACTTTAGTTGTTGTTGTTGTTGTTGTTGTTGTTATTTCACCTTTTGAGTTCAAAGTAATGAAAGAAGAAATGAAATTATGTAAATTCAATACAGTAGGAAGAAATGAGGAGCCCCCAATAAATATAAAGAAAATAGGAAACAAATTTAAACTTATGAAATAAATTGAAATAGAAACAAAAATATGGCAGTGGCAAACTTTTTTAATGCAAAATTTTATGGAGGTGAGATTCTGATGAATAAAGTTTTAATGAGAAAACGTCACTCCTATAAAGAAAAAAAATTTTCAAAATGTTTATACTCTTAGAAAAAAAAATTAGTTATAATAATACTAAATAGACATATAGACACACACATGTTTTTTCAAGCACACTCTCAAGTCTTCCATGTTTTTAAAAAAAAAAAAAGCAAAAAATTTTCTGTTATAAAGACTTTTTAAAAATTCACATAATTCTTAAATAAAAGCTTTGTTAATTTTTAACCCTTTAAAATCTGTTGTTATTGAATTTCTCGCACACACAACCTCCTATCATCATTTTTATGTGATGTATTTTACAAATGAACATAATGAATCAGTTTCAAAAATCTATGTATAAAAGAATCATGCTGATTAGAGCACACTCAAAAAAAAAGAATATGTAAAAGGTATCAGAAGGAAGGATTGTAAAGCATATAGAATAAAACTTGAAAAAGCAAAATTGTAAGAAGAATCAAACAATTCTTTAAAATAGATTTTGTAGATTAAAATTTTTTTTGATAAATCTTATTAGGAATTCAAAACTGCATCGAACTTTCATTGAATTGCAGCATGGGAGATGAACCTATCTTTGGCGTCCATGAGAGAAAACATAGTAAAAAGCAAATTAAGTATTCATGCCAGATAATGAAATAATATGCAAATGCACAAGCTGCAAAAGCCATGAGCATAAACATAATCAGCCTAGTTGTTCTTTGTGCAGGAGGAATCAAATATTAACAGTCCTTGAGAGAAATACAAGCTGCATAAATTGGCGCATAGACTAGAGGCCTTCAAAACTAATACTCGTAAAGCTTAGTTTTGTTGATTTCTTTGTCTGGGCACTCTCGTGACCTGTTGTAATAATAGAAGCAGCCATCCCGACGAACCAATTTCTTTACATAGCCATTATGGGGCCATCTGTCTACCTGAGGAAAAAAATATAAAGAATAAAACCCATACTAAGACATAATTGTATGATAGATATGATACCTTGTGAGTTTGTGAATAACATGTGAGGTGGAACAACAATCAATATTAAGATCAACATTTCAAACTGATCTAAAAACAGTAATTTGTTAAGGAAACATTGCTATCAAATTGTCACTACTCACACAATAATTATGATCCTCGAAATCAATTGGCTTACAGGCATAGTATGAGTGCTAATTCAAAATACTATTTTTTTCGTTTCAGAAGAAATTAATTATTATGTTTTTAAGTCAAAATTGTCTTCTCCAAAAGTTGTGCAGGACAAGTTTAAAGCTCCCATTAAGATATGGGACTTAAGTATGAATTTAATTTATTCAATATAATTTTGTCTAAGTCATATGATATGTGCTCTGATTTAAAATGCAAAAATTTTTTTTTTAGAAGACATATCTTTTAAGGTAAACAATGGTGTTTCAGAAAATCAAATAACGATAATTTAATACACAGTGGTCTCTGTGTAAGAACGTGCTGCTTATGGACCTAATCAGTCTTTGAACCCACTATGCTTGTGAAACATTTTTTTTCCTCTTTATTTTACAATTCAAGGAACCTGCTCTTGACATCAAATTCAGTCTAAGAACCTGTTTTGAGAGAGCTATATTCTTTTTAAAACAAACATTGTCTCCACCTTACTTTACCCACAGGCCCAGAGTGGTGACTGTTTCTAAATATATCTAGGACTGTTGGAAGCTGTTTTCACTGCGTGTGGTTGTAGGGGTGGACAAAGGAGGAGAGTTATAAAAAAAATAACAACAGAAGGCTAAGCAAAGATCTGTGTGGTGGAAAATTGTTTAATCTTTCCCCTGTTATCACTTTGTTGCGCCAAATATGGCACCTGTTATTCCACGGACAGGGACCTCAAGAGTGTAACAAGGATCATGTCAGAAGCTGGAATTCGGACAGCACACACATCTCTCTATCTCTTGTACTCTAGTTTTCTGTCTTTGATCTGTCTGTATGTCTCTGTCTGCCTGTATGTCTATCTGTCTGTCTGTCTGTATCTCTCTCTCTCTCTCTGTCTCTGTCTGTCTCTGTCTCTGTCTCTCTCTCTCTCTCTCTCTCTCTCTCTCTCTTTCTTTCTCAGAGGTGCAGTGATCCAAGGGTAGAGTGCAGGCCTTAAATGAGAGGGTAACTGGTTTGATCACCACTCTAGCTGCTGTATTAATTTTATGGTTGGGTTGGTTTAGTAAAATGTGATCAGCGAAATAGTTATTCTTCTCTAAGATCCTTTTTTGATTAAGAACCTAAAGTCCTTAAATTAAGAGAGAGGTTTGCTTACTCTGATCAAAGAATAATTTTTCTTTATGACAAGTGATGTAAGTGAGTGTAGCTCGTACTTTTCATGATCTAAAGAGGCGAACCGAAAACCTGCAGTAAGAATCTACAAACACAAAAAAGAAAAAACTCTGGGACATAAAATTCACATTGTTATACTATTTTTTTTACGACCGAACAGTTGTTTGTACACTTCTACTTCCAGGCTCATTCCCATTTCTTCACATTAGGACCTGCAGTAAGAAACTGTTTATCTCCTCTTCTTAGTGGCAGGTTCTTAGGCAGAGACCACTGTAATATTTATTACTATTTTCTTCCATGTCAGGTAAATATTGCTATTTATATGAGTTTGTATGACTATAAAACAAAAGATTCCTTGGGTAAAGAGGGATTTTGTGCATAATATGTCATTATCATTCTCCTTCTATGGCTTCTAAACTGGTTAACTTTACTGATAAATTTATGTTCGGACATGAACTAATAAAACAAAAATGTATCAAATTTACTGTGTTTTGGAAATTCTATACCAGTTAACAGTTTGTAAAAGTAAAAGCAATTGGGATCAGAACAAAACAAAATGTTGGCCATCATCATGCTAACATTGAAGGAAATATTAATTTGAATTTGTTGGGCAAACTTGAAATTGTTTGTCATAAAAACAAAACAAAAACTATTTATCTTTCATTGTAATAACAGCTGAAATTCACCACCTGCATTTTTATGTCTTTTTTTTTTAAACTAAATGTATTGAATGTAAAGATCAAACAGGTCAATGGCAAAGGTAGGTAGCTTAAAATAGTGATCTTTGCATGATAAGTCTAGAATCCCATGAACTAAAATGCAAGGTGTGTAGCTGTAAACCTTGTAAAATCAAAGACACAATTCCACTTGTACTTATCTTTATGTTGAAGTGATGAATATTCTAAACCTAGGTCTGTTTGATCCAAATTGCTGTTTTGCTAACATAAGATAATGGTCTGTCTAAGTTCACTAGTTTTCAGACAAATGAATGAAACTGCCTTGAATTGTGTTGGTATAGTTTCTGTTTTTTGTTTTTTTGTGGGGGGGTGGGGGTGATTCTCCCGACCCGGAGACAACGTTCGCCCCGCTCTAGTTAAAGCTATTTTGTAGTCGCCTAATGGATGTTGGTATAAATTGTAGGTGATTTTAAAATTAATTTTTTAAAATTGGCCAATACATGTATTTCTTATTATATAACAGTCAGTGTAACTTTGGTTCATCTGTGAAATAGATTATTATTATGTTAACAACATTACAAAATTCTTAGCACTATTTTGGCTATTTTTGAGTACAAAGAATTTTAAAGCAGACTTTGCTGTATGACAACAATGTGGAAGTTAAAATGAGTCCCCAAACACTTTAAATTAGATGACTTGTATAGGTTGAAAGCAAGGCTTACATGGTTTGTTTTCTGAACTTCACGGTACTCTATCTCATCCCTGTAGCCAGCGATCTGAAATCTGTAGGCCTCCTCCACAACGTCACTCCAGCGGGTTGGGCGGCTCATTGATTTAGGTTGATTTGCTGACGGCATTCTAACAGCTGCTGCCATGCTTTTGATTTGTTTGGCGAAAGAGTAAAATAAATCACATTTATAATTTGATAAAATTAATGGTAGATTATAGATGATAATTGACCTTCATGTTATTCTCTCTTTGATATACGCTGCTCTTATGTCTGCCAAATAAAAATTAACTTTCAAAGCTTTTAAAAGTCTACTTACATGGAATGATAGAATCTGTTTGTTGTTGTTTTTTACTTAATATACCACAGGTATGCTTTATATTTAAAGCCAGAGGTATTTACTTTATATGATTACATCTCTTTCATTACAAATGCTTATGATAATGTAGAGTTTGTCTATAGAATTTCCTTTTGTATGTTGCCTCAAATTTGGACAAACATTACTGTTAAAATAATTTTGCCATCTTTTAGATATGAATTATTATTAAATTATACTATTTAATGCTGCTACTTTTATTGCCGCTAGATCATTTTTAGTAGATTTAGAATTCCTTATAACTTGCAGCTAAACATAGACAACAATCAAGAAAAGCTTAACCGGATAAATTACTATTGTTCCCGCAACATATCAAACCTTTGTAGGATCATACCCTATCAGGTTAATGGAAGTTGGTGGGATAAAGAAAATACAAAGTACTGAAGGCCTACTTTTTGTTTTTATTTTTTAACCTGGAAAATGCTGCGTCTACAGAGAAAGCCTTGCACGTTTTTAGCTCTTGATCAAAATCTAGAGCTTATTCTGAAATTTTCATTCATAGTAATATTAACCCTGACTCTGCAGGGTACCGACTTTAAGAGTACAGCGCTCCCACCCCAGTTCAACCTGTGACTTGAGGACGACCTTGAGACGTCACCTTGTCACAGAAAACCTAGTCCTGTTCACTTAGGACTCAATATTCCTAAACTTAGAATATCAACCAGTGAAAAGGTGTGACTTTTCCGGTCTTGTCTGCTCCATCAGTCTTATGAGAAAACTTTGAAGGATGGTGAAGCAAACAGGCAAACCATGATTATGCACTAAATGCACATTTAGTATCTTTTCACTTTTTAGAAATCCGGGGTTTTCTTTATTTAAACATATATGTCAAATTGAACAAACTGTCCCTACGATTTGAAACCTTTACATGAACACCCCACAAGGCACTGCAGACTTTGTAGCCATACTCTAATATTCACACTCGGCGATAGTAGGTCTACTAGCCAACACCAATCTCAGGTAACACTTTCGGCTGACCACACATGCAGTACTTGAGTTAAATTGCAACTTTAATCTAGTGTGAACATCCACGTAAATGAGTTGCTGGTAGGCCTACATAAACATAGAGACAGTCAGAGAGAAGTGGGCGGCTCCTGAAGCAGACTCATGTGATTAAGACATGCAGGTTATAACAAACCATGAACATTTCCAATCATTGAGATAAGCTTATTTTATCACATCTACTTTTACATAGGGCCTGTCTAGATTGAGAACTGGATATAGATCTATAGTCGCCTATGTATCATAAACCCTCCAGATGTTTAGATCTATCATCTATGTCTATACAGTCTCAATAATTGTGTTTAGAATGGTAGCATAAGGTAAATAATACGCCTACAAAGATGACTTACAACGTTTTATTCTGTCGTGTTATTCCTTTATCTACACGCTATTATATTTTAATTTGGGACTAGTAAATAAGAAAAATGTTGAACAATGACTACAGCAAAATGCCATTCGCTTCGATTGCTCACCAGTGAATCCAAAATGAAAGGAAGTACGCCCGATTGCTTTGACATTGCTTAGCAACATAGAAGGTATCTTTGAGTAGGCTTATACGGCTACGGTGCTTTTATGTTGTGAATAAAGTAGGTTGTTTTGTTGGGATTTTTTTTTTTGTTTTGTTTGTTGTTTTGGGGTGTTTTTTTATTAAGTCCTCCCACGGTCGTTTAAACTGTTTTTTTTAATACCCGTGAACAAACTTAAAAAAAATACATTTCATGTGCGATATCATGACTGTTATTTAACAAGTTATGATTCAGATAAACCTTATCCATTTCCCTTTTATAATATTGGTCATGAAAACCAACGAACACAAGCGTTTTATTGTTTGTTGTTTTGTTTTGTTTTCAATTTGGTCAATCGACGCTTTTTACATTAGAACCTTGATAATAATTTGATGATAATGATTATTTTATGCTGAGAAGGAAAAGAATGCCACGGTAAAGAAAAGAATGCTACACCCCAGCAGCATGTACAAAGACAAAAAGTGGAAATGTGACTGTGGGAATAGATATATCATGCGACAAAAAGGCAATACTTGTTATTAGCAATACCTAACATTGAACACCACGAGAAAAGAAAACTTTTTAGTTTCTTTCAATACACATACAAACACATTAATTGTGTATTTTAACCAATGTAAAAGGGTCGATAGCAGACTAAGAAGACACCGAGGACATGGCTAAGACAAACGACACGACAGAGAGAAGAGACTTTGTAGAACATCGATTCAAAAAGGGAAGAACACTTGTATCTCATCTGGGAGAATGTTATCTTCAAAGAATTCTTGCCGAGGTGTTATGGTTTGAAGTCTAATCCGGATGCGGTAGTTCTCTATAGAGTGAAGGAGAGAGGGGCAGAGCTCTCTCTCTCTCCCTCTCTCCGGGTTTAACGGAGGGTCCTATAGGGCGACAGGCGGAGTTGACAGAAGACAAAAGCTCAGGATGAAGGCAATACATGATCCTAGTTCATTCAATTACTACGAGGCTGGTCCTCTCAATCTCATGTATCGAGTTCCCTAATTTAGGAGGTCCTAAAGTGGAAAGGAAGGATAGAGGGAGACAGATAAAATAAACCTCCCCTTCTTTGCTAGAGGACTGCATAAGATTAGGTTTATGTATTTAATGTTCTTTTTAAAAGGGGTGAGGAGGGAGATCGATGAAATAAGTGCAGCTGGCATGGATGTATTGATATGGGAGTATTACAGTACCGGTAATGGTATTCTAATTAGGTATTGTTCCACCATTCCCAATATTACCATGACTATTGTAGCTCCTGTCTGCATAATTTTTTTAATAATAATTTATTGATCTTGCTACTAATTAGTACATTATTATAATCTTTACCATTATTACTATTATTACCATTATTACTATTATTGCCATTATTCAATCAATTAATCAATTATGCCCATCGCTCCACGAGAAGCACGGGCCGCTAGCAATAGTCCTTCGTGGGTGACAATACTGCTGTCGGGTGATAATTATAATATAGAATTTTAAAGGGCGCTTTTGGGAAGAACTGGCTGACGCTATTTCTGACCCGTTACCCTCTCAGTGGAATGCTGCTGTTACCATAGGAGGCAAGCTGATATAAGTGAGACTAGCAGAAAAAAAAAAATTACAGCCGAGAGGGCTTGCGGGGCATAATCCAAACGGGTACAACTACAAGTCATTCTCAGGAACGTTTTTAATCCGTTATTTTCAGGTAATTTCTGTTTTTATTGTAAAGTAGAACAACCTCGGAACGACTTGATTTTTTGCAGAATATTTCGCTCCTGGGGTTGACTGTAACTTACTACGCTCCAATACCGCAGATTCAATACCTCTCCTTCTGCAGTCTCTTCAAGGCTTTGGGCCTCACTTTGCAGGATACCGTCGCAAACAGAATTTTTAGATGTACAAAATACAAATTAAAAGCACGTTTGCCCTCCTTTCTGAGAGATAGCACAGTAATGCAGGATGGTCAAATCCAAAAAGAACGCCTGATGAAAAACAAGATTGTTATTGGCACCATACTAACCAGCAGACCTTTTCTCAGTTTCAGGATATTTGTAAGAGAGATATGAAATCTGACACTTGCCCGCTGACTTCGAAACCGTGGCTGCTGATTGAGACCCTTGAAAGGTTAATGTAAAGCCTAAGGCTGGCCAAGAGTCCTTAGGCTTTTTTTTCTTTTTGACTAACAAGATTATTCCTTTTTTTTTATTTAAGTGTAGCTAGTGCTTGCACAAACGGTGCATTATTTCTTTGCATTTTGTTTTGGTATAAAACTTTATATTTACAGTCACACGACTCGCATCTCCTGCGTCTCGAGAACTTAATCTTAATGGTTGGTTCAAAATTCACATGCAACTACGTATTGCTTGCTGTTTATATTTGTTTGTTTTTTTCTAAACTGTGCTGAAGAATTTGACTGCCACTATTTTTCTATACTGTACACAGGAATGTCGGCCTATAAATTAATATAGATGGAACTGTGTTTCTTGTATTTTTGTTGTAATACTACAACTACTGCTAACAAAAAAAATAAAAAAAAAAATAATAATCATAATACATGAAATAATACCTCATTTTTAATTTACTACATTACATGGTGCAAAAGAGTTTTTTTCTTTTTTAATCTAAAGTTTTGTTTGGATGTGGGCCGTTCTAGTACCGGTACTAGTAGAAGCAAAATAAATTCAAACAATCTTTTACTGATTTTCAATTGGTTCCCGTGCTTTATATATATATATGTTGTATAAGTGAGCATACGTATATCTGCAGGAGAATGACCACACATGTAAAAATGCTTGCAGTCTTGATTGTGTGTGAATATTTGTTTACGATCAAATTCATTTCTTATTTCTCTTTTTGTGATATGATATGCAATATCTTTGGAAATTTAAAAATTAATCTTATAGAGAATTGAAACCACTAAATTAAAATTAAAAATTTAAATTTATAAATCTTAATTATGAAATTGTGTCTTCTCAAAGTAGTGTCCATTTTTTGGGGGGGTTTTTTGTTTTTGTTTTGGGTAATGTCTTTTATGCATTTAATTAAATTAAAACTTTATTGAACTTTTAAATTGGAATGTTCTCACAATTTGAAAACTATCGAAATATTCAATCGGAAGACGCCCAGAAAAATATGTTTGAGCCATTCTCGTTCTTATGTTGCAATAATGTTGGATCACAGGTACCATTAAATGTTAAAGCTCACAGGTTTGCATGAAAGAAACAAAATATAACGCACTAGTTTAAATTTCTGAAGAACCCCCCCGAAAAACCCAATAATTATATAATCAGAAATGACTAGCATGCAGAAAAAAAAGTACCTAACAGATTGTTGAATCTCATTGGTAATATATTTGTTTTATTCGTTGAAAAACATTATCAATCATTTTTCCAAACAAAAGAAGACTGCACACTATAAATACTGGTTGGCTTACATACGGCAAAATAACAGAATAAAACTATAGGGGAATTTCTGACAATAAGTAAATGTCTTTAAAAAATGAATAAATGGAATAATATTTGTATCTACTCTACAAGCTTTATAATACTTGGTCATGAGCTAAACAACTTAAAAAGCTACAGTTTTGTTATTTCTCAATTGTGCTAAATTAGAAAGATAAAGTAAAAAATAATGGGGAAAAAAAAGGACTTATGATAACTTTACGTACAATAAATATCTGCTGAATACGAAATTTAAATAAATCTCTTTCATAGTTTCATCCACAACATATTATCGCAACATTTACCAACCGTCAAATCTAGGAAAAAACATGTTTGCAATGACCCTTGACCATAAGCATGAAAACCAATAGAAATATAAACAAAACACAAATCCTCTACATTTTATTAGTACGATAAAAAAGTTTTCTTGTAAACATAATCCTTTCTTCTTCCTTGTGCATCCTATAAAATGAGTTGAGGAACACAAGCTGGAACAGTCAGAAGAACAAAGACAATTGATTCAAAGTTGTTGGCCTCTGCATTCATCCAAAATCTTAAATGCCTTTCATAGGTACTGCAAAGGCATGAAACAGCTAAATCTCATTATTATCACAGGGTTTCTGAGAGAAATTAAAATTAATTAACATTTGTCTCAATGGAAATTATGCACCTATAGCTCTTAATTGAACTAAAAAAAGCAAGGATATAATGTTCTTATAGAAATGATTATTAAAACAACATCCACAACAAATAACATGCAGGCTAAAAACTTGCATCTACTTCATTAAGATAACTTCTTGCCATTTGATACTTACTTTCAATTATGGTAACCAAAATGGGCCCAGTGTTTTAGTAATATAAAATACAGACCCCTAAATGATGAATACTGCACTTGCCACATCTATAAAATCTGATATCATCAACTTTCTGTTTGTATCATTTTGAAGATTAAAAATCACACAAACTGAAACATATTAAACTTTTTATTCGACTTTTTTAATTAACAAAGGCAGTTTGATATAGACCAAACCTATTCCTCACAGCTGCTCAAACCCTGACCATTTAGGTCAGAAAAACAGAATCATCATATATATATGGTGTAAAGATGAAAAAAAGACAACTATGTCAAGCGTTGAAATATTTCTATGCTGTTGTTCACCGTTCAATTTTGCAACAAAAAAAACAAGATTAAAAATCCCATAAAACAACAATATTTCTATAAACTCAAGAAATATTGAGAGATTTCCTGACAGCTGTAAGGACATTCTTAACTTGGGGCAGGGCCAGGTCTTCCAGACTTTTAGCATATGGCATGGGTACGTCGGCTCCGGTCACTCTCAAGACTGGGGCGTCAAGGTAATTGAAGGCTGGACCTGAATAGTCGAGAAAAAAGGATTAACGTTGACTTCAAAAATAGTAGAAATATGATCAGCTTTTTAGCAGCAAGATATATTATCTTAGTTCATACATAATGGTATGGGAGAAGTGGAAAATAAAGATAGGCTAAAAGCAAATTTCTGTAAATATTTTGTCCAATTCATTATTTTTTAAATTTAAGTTATATCAAATATGACCTTTCCTTTATGACATAAAGTCAAAGGCAGCAAAATTTTGAGTGCAAATCCAGCTTTCTTTCGTTTTGATTGTTGCCAGGCAAGCATTTTATCTAACAAAATCTGTGTCATGCACTATCATAAAAATTGATGCATTTATGTCACATACTTGAAATCAAAATGTTTTTTTTTTTAAAAGCAATTGTATCAGTTCACTGTAGAGAATGCAAAGGTATGTTTAATCTTATTCGATGCAATTTTCAAATTAACTTATAGCACCATATTGAACGGTTTTCTTACCCATATCTTTCATATGTTTCAACCATCATTTTGCCTCTAAACAAAAAGAAATTTTTTAGAACCAAGTTTCTTACTTTCCATAACAAGAGCCACAACTTCAGCCCCGATTCCACAGTGGTGCCAACCGCTTTCCACAGTCACAAGATGGTTTGTCTTCATCACTGATTCAATAATGGTCTGATCATCCAGAGGACGGAGTGTGCGTAGGTTGATCACCTGGCATTTATGCAGAGATGACAAACTGATAATAATTGACCATAACTTATGGGTTATAAGATATGTTATAGCTATCTTAGTGTTCAAAGGATTAAAGCATATGCACCTTTATTTATGTTCTTAAGTTGATTAAACTAAAATTTTTAATACTAATTTCGTTCTTTTGGTGTTTTCAACGAAAAGAATGAAATCAGACAAAAACCTTTTTGTTTTATCCTTGGCAAACTTTTCAATCCTTTGGAAAAAAAAATAATTTAATTATGAAAAAGTCAGTGTAACAATTCATAATATTAACAGGGTCTATGCACAAGTTTTGGCTATCACTACCCACCAAAACTATTAACTACATGTATTAACATTTTTAGGGCAAATCATCTTGTCAAATAATTCGCAATTACCTCACACTCCACTCCCTGCCCAACAAGTTCATTTGCTGCCTCCAAACACAGACCCACAGATTTTGAATGGGCCACAAGGGTGATGTGAGAACCTGCGAGTGAAACGAATGAGATAATATTCTTTTTGGTGTGGTAAAAGACCAGTCGGTGAACCTAGATCAATATTTCAATTTAAGTCAAAATTAACAACTTAATAGTTATATAAAATGGAATGTACAAACTGTGTAACAGAGTAAAAAAAAACAGATGTTACATTGCTCTATCAAATGAATTAAATTTTAAACACTATCATAAAACCATTCAGTTGCTGGAGAAAATAATTAATTTGCCTATTCCAATGGATGAAAAAAATACATACAAATCTAAGCAACATTCCCTCTAATGTTGTACTTTATCAGCACATCTTATGCGGGGGGAAAACTGGCTTGAGTGGTAGAGACTTGATCTTATAATAATAAAAGAGAGGCCTGCAGTCGATCAAATTTATTTGTCCTATTTTGTTCCACACTGGTTGGGTCAATGTCAATAATTATAATGAGACCGGCTGTTCATCCAATGCTTTGTAAGATGAGTCTATTATAGGTAACTCTAATTGAAAAAAGAACTTACTTTACAAAAATAAATCCCACTCCCGCACTTTCTGATGAATATTATTTTAAAAAATATGTTTAAAAAGACATACATTTTCTTTCATTTGATTTATGATATGCGTACAACATGTTTATGTCCAAACAGTAAGAATAAAAGTTGCAGACAATTTATTCAGCTTTCAGAAATGTATAGGTCTAATACCCTCACACAAAGAATAAACCAGCTGTAGCAGATTTACGCAACAAAAAAAAGTGAACCTAAACTTCAAGAATGATCCTGAGTTTTCTCTCTGACCATTGACAAAACAATAGAATACATGTATGTGAAAAGCATGCAGAAGTAGATTGGGTATTTAGCTGGCAGGGTTTTTCAGGTCTCTTCATCTACATCTAGATATCCGTTTCTAACTACTTCTAACTCAACTGCTCTTGGCACTGGCTCACTAGGTCTAGATCTAGATCTAACAACTGGCTCCTCGCCTTAACTGTCACTACTAGATCTACTACCACAATCATCACTAACAATATCAAAATCACCATCCTTCTCACCATCTAAGACAGACATCTAAAACTTGCTCTCGAGTAAGTAATTTCCTTCCTGATGGACCTGCTCCTTGGTCCGATATTGTTAGAGATTGTGGCTTTCAAGAGAAAATCGAGTGTCAACATGTAAACAAAGTATGAGCTAAAAACAGCTGTTATCTGCATTCAAAACAACACTGGAAGGAAGTGGAACTCTTCTTTATACATATTGCAGAGCTGCCAACCTGATTTACCGAAAAAGATGGACACTTTGCTAAAGATCTATCGAACTGCTGAAACTTTTGCCGAAGTCAAAACAAACTACTGCCGCTGGCTGGAGTTAAACTAGGGGGTCAGGGGGCATGCTCCCTGGAAAATTTTTGGATAATTAAGCTCCAAACAAGCAATTCTAGAGACAATTTTGCAATTTTATATAGTTTGTCGAGTCTGTCATGGACGGCAACCAGATAAGAAATGGACAAAATGCTACAAAACGCTGGATCTAAGAGTGTCTCTATCAGGTATCCTGTTGTTAAAATTCATTGTAGTACAAATACTAATTTGCTTCGTCCTTTAGTTTGAGCCCTTGTACCTTGTACAAAACATATTTTTGCTGGCCTGATAGAGACAGTGAGAGAGGTTGAGATAACTGGAGAAAGACAGAGAAAGATAGAGAGAGAGAACAAAGAAAAAGAAGAAAAAGAGTGAGCAGCTTCAATGCTCAAAGCGGGACAAAACGGCATTTTTTATATCGACGGCAACACAAAGTATCAAAACGCGGGACTGTCCTGCGAAATGCGTGACAATTGGCAGCTCTGGTATAGGAATAGTTTCGATTTATTAGCCTCTGTACCGAAGCTTTAGTCAGCCATAAAATAAACTTTCTTTTACGGACTATGCTATCGGCTGTAACACTACACAAGCGATCTAAAGGTCGATTTAATCGGCTGTAAACACGTTTAAGGTTAAATATAGATATAAATATTTAATCACAATTTCTACATAATTTTGCATCATTTGTTTGATAGGTAAAGTGGCAGGATCAGAAATAATATAAATAGTCGTATCTTTTATAGGACAAAAATTTGTCCCCAAATAGAATTTAAGCCTTAAATGCTGAATCATATAGTTTATACAGGATTGAAATTTGATTAAAAAAAATGGGAAGACATGGATTTTACATACCTGCTCTTTCAATCTTTGCTTTGCCAAAAGGGATAAGAAAGTCTTTGCCAAGAGCCTCGTCGGAAACCTCAAAGGATGTGCCATACATGAGCTCATTTTCTAAAAACACAACTGGAAAGAAAACAAATTATGCAATGAATTAGTGCAATAAAGAGGAAAAACACACCTTTCTAAAAAAAGAATATTCATAGAAAATAAATTTAGTAAGCATACTCGATTGCTGTTAATTCCAAGATAGCAAATGATTTAACACTGCTTAGATCAGTTTATCCATAAAATATTTCCTTTAAAATTGATCATCTTTTCCACATCCCCAACATATCCAATTAAGAAGAGTATACGGTTTATACTATTTCAAGTTTGTACCTTGAGTAGTTATGGCGGAGAAGACGATAATAATTTCACCAGTTCACAAATATATAATAAGACACTGCAATATTTCTACTAATATGAAATAATTGTAAACACAGGTCACTTTTATGTTAAAAAAAATAAAGTTGTTCAATGTTTCTTACACGTGTATAGTGGACATAAAAACTAAAAGAAGTTGCGACCTTTAAAAAGGGTAAAACATTTTTAACCTGAAATGACAATAAATTAATAAAAACCTGGGTTTTCGTTCCTGATAGCAGCTTTCAACAAGCCACGAGCATCCTCAGATGAGTAAGGTGAGGCGACGATGAGCCCAGGACATTGACTGTACCAGGAGGCGAAGCACTGAGAATGCTGGGCTCCTACACCAGCAGCCGCTCCATTGGGACCTCGAAACACAATTGGTACGGGCACCTAGTCAGAACAACAAAACACAGTTAAATACATTTTGTGGCCAAAGGTGATAAACCAGATTTTAGAATTAATAAGCTTTATTTAAATAATTGTTCAGCTTTGCTATGCAACATTCCTATTCATATAGATTTGAAAACACATGATATTTCATGGATCTTATTACTTTCATAATGGCTAACATCATGTGCAATGTTTGAAATTTCTCAGAAAAGCAGTCACTTTAGAAATAGCACCTAAAAATGTCCGTAATAATTTATGCTTACCTGACCAGCAGACATGTAGTATGTTTTTGCTGCTGAGTTGATGACTTGATCAATGGCTTGCATAGAAAAGTTGAAAGTCATGAACTCACATACAGGACGGAGACCTGCCTAGAATAGGTAAAAAAAAACAAGGAAAGTATTATGAGTACTTTTCTCCAGCGTTGTGTCACATCCTCCTTACCATGCACCTTAATGAGTATGTTATAGTCTAAAAAATAATGAATTGTTTAGTTCTCTTGCAAAATGTGACTCCAAAAACATCATTTACAGAATTTGAAACCTTGGGGGAACAAAGAAGAAAAAACATATTTGCCATTTTAAATTAACTGCAATTTAATAGGAATACGATGGAATAACAAAATTTAATACAATTAGAAATGTTCCTTGCATTCATGTTTTCTCCACAATGGTTTTCAATTGTCTTCCATTTACAGAAACATCTAAAAAAAAACACCCAGAAATTCCTCTTTTTTTAAAGTCATATTACAAAACATAATTAGAACAGATAAAAAATGTGCAGAGACAAGGTAGATCAATGGTAGAATGTGTGGCTTATACTTGGGAGGTTCCCTGGTTCGATTCTTAAGCAGTTGGATCAGATTCAGTATAAAGATATCAGATGAGACACCCAGTCATCGTATCCCGGCTCTGTGTAGCAGCACGTAAAAATGTAAGATATTCGTTTTAGGACATAATGCAATAAAGTCTAGTCGCTGAACATGGATATTTCAAAACCAAAAGGAAAGGCAAATTAAAAGGATAAAAGCAAATGTTCTAAGTCAAAACAAGAGTGGGTCTAAACTCACCATAGCTGCTCCAACAGCAATTCCAGCGAAACCCATCTGAAATAATTTGAATCGATGATTAGATCATATCATTATAAGATATCTAAAAAAATGAAATCAGACTTAACATAACCATGATATCCAAATCTCATGTAAAAAAAAAAAAAGAGCACACAATAAATTAACCAGATAACCCTAAAATTGACCAAAAAAAAAACACCCACTTAAATTGCAAGGAAAAGTGGTCTTTTTGCAAAAAATGTTGACTTTTTAATTTTTTTGTTAAAATAATTCTTATACCATAAATGTGCCAAGTTGTAAATGTTTAGAAAATACATCCAATCATCTCTCTAAATCATCTTTTTCATTATTCTGTCTCTTGGCAACAAATATAAAAATATCAGTATATTAAAAAATTGGAGTTATGCCCCTTTCATCAGTAAATTACCATTGTTAAGTATATAAACTAGTCAGTAATTTAAGGGTTAAGAATACAAACCTCAGTGATAGGAGTGTCCATTACTCTCTTGTCTCCCCATTTTTCCCATAGGCCTTTGGTTACCTGACAATCAGATACAAAAAGTTTACTACAAATATAATGCAGTGAAAGTATAAAAAGGATTAATTTTATACACTTTCATTAGGTCTATCCAGACTGAAATCTAAAGATAAGCACAACACATAAATTAAAAAAAGAGCCCCCCCCCCTCACCCCCGCCAACAACAAAAACAGGTAGCTTAAATTTTTCATGCAGACTTTTAAAAGAAACAACAAAAAGGAACAAATTAAAAAATAGTTCAAAATCAAAACAGAAAATTTATATTTGCTCCATTAGTTCATGATTATTTGAGCCTAAAGAGTAAAATACTTTGCAAACATGTATGCTTTTAAGAATAATAACACCCCAGTCCTTAATTTCTTAAGTACATCGCATGATTTTAATATAATGATATTTCAAAATCAGAAGTTCAATGAAATGAAATTTTGAGAGAAAGATCTGATCAATTTTTTACCAAAGTTGCTATGAAAAGCATTTATATGAATATAATTTCCTTGGCTGATTATCAGTTGTAACCCTACAAGTTATAATCTAGAATACAGCAGCTAGTAGCCACATTAAATGATTTTGGCGAAAGAGATGTATCATGCCACATTCGATTTGAAATTTATATTAATCAATGTCTCTTTTTTTTTATTTAGATGGAATTACGACAAAATATCATCAAATTTTACATGTCATATAAATTTATAATAATATATTTGAAACATACTTGAACAATAATTGAAATCTAAATAAACAGTCTGTACAGCGCAATTTTGTTTATTAGGACTGCAAAATTAGGGAAAACATTGCATACTCAGTGTAGTATCTTCAATGAGTTACCTTGTATGCACCATTATACTGGCCCACTTCCTCACCAAGAATGAAAACTTTCTCATCTCTCTCAATTTCTTCATCCATTGCAGTGTTGAGAGCATCTCGAACTGCCATCTGCAAAACCAAAATGTTATTATTAAACGTATAAAAAAACTACATATTTTATAAAGAAACAAAATGATTTAAGCAACTGTTGAATCTTGGGGTCCTGAGGAATTTAAAAAAAAAAAAAGAAGTGGAATGACTTTTCTTCAAAAATATTTCCTTTTTTGCATTTACATTGTTTAAGGGGTAAGGAGATCCTAGAATTTCTGCCTCACTAGATTCATCAATACTGAAAAACAGATCCAACCAGTAAAACACACACAAAATGTAAGACCTTAAACTTTTCTAAAATCTAGAATACTGTGCTATCATTGGTCATGGGATTCAAAGTCATTACAGGACTGGTTAGGTATTGTGTTTAGAGGCTGAAATTGATTGACTCAGTATTAATTGAATCTTTTGTTTTTCTTGTTTAAAATCCAACGTAAGCACAATATTGGGTCTATTATGGACAGGTTCCAAGACCAAGGTCTGACAATTTAATTTGCTACCATACAGAGACAGCACGGGTATACCATGACTCTTGTCTCAGTAGGTCATTAAAATACTGACAGCTACCCAACCAGTAGGACTAGTAGACGAAATTGAGCAAATAAATTTATGACAAATCAAGGGTTTTTAACCAGGCACTTCTCGATTGGGAATCCCAAGCTCTAACACTTGCACAATATCACCCCTGATTTACTAATAGTACTGTAATAAACAATGGAATCATCAAGACTAGAAGACAATTTTTCATGAATAAGAATATTAAGAGGACAGAAAATTGTTCAGGGGTAAGATTGTACTTGCAGTGGTTCTAGGATCTTTTTGTGCCTTAGTCTACTGACATATAAGATTTATCCGTGGATTTCACTAATTTTAGGGGGTTGATAAATCAGCAGCGCAGGACACCAAACAGCATGAAAACAAGAAAGTTCACAGACGTAACAGAGGATTATGAAATACATTAATAAAAAAATACTGGTCTCACCTGCACACTGCATCTTTGGGAAGTGCTCAAAAGACGGCTGAATTGGTTGAGCTTTGTGGCTGATCTCTGAAAACAGTGACAAAATTAATAACTAGGCCGAAATTAGATTTACTGGCAAGGCAAAAAACGCCTGAATTTAATAAATTAATATAGTACATGCATCAACTTCACTAATATTTCACAAATGCCTTGAAACTTTGCGAGCAATATTTAAACATCATATAGAAAAATAGAAGATTAAAGATCAGCACTCTTGAACATCAAGCTTAAGCAAATGAATTAGTCTTCACCCCCGCGGTGCTTTGAAGGCCAGATGACCAGTGTAGGTCTGGCACGGATGACTGGGTGTGAAAGAATGGGGTGTGGTACCACTGTTCACCTGCTTAACTGATGCTCTTAGTGGTGTGCTGATACCGCCAAATTTTTTTTAATTTTTATTTTTTCTAGTTAATGAGTTTGTAAAACTAGTATATATTTCTGTTGCGATGAGAAGTTGTTTGATTTCACTAGCTTGTTTGTTCCACCTTTTCAATAATTGTTGATCACTTTTGTGTGGGCGGAATAAAGGAAAAGAAAGTTATTACTTTCTTTCCGGCAGATGATCAAAATTAAACGTCTTTTATTTTGAATAGCTGTGAGTGTGACATGTTTCAGTTTCAGTTTGAATCCTTTTTTAAATGGAACAACATTCCTTCTAAGTGTCTCTTGGGTGAAAGGGTTATAAAAGCATAGCCCGAATTGAAAGTTCTACAATACAGAAATGGAAATATCCGCTGAGGATCGAACCTTTGAACTTCTACTCGTGAATGATGACTGAATCCAGAGCACTAATGGTTGAGATATCTGGTGCCTTATATTACTAAATATGCAATTCATTATTCAAATTAAAGTCATAAATTTCCCACATGGATGCTAGGTATCCCACAGGGATGGGTGGAAGAGAGCAAGGACACCAAAGATTTGAACCTTGGACCTCCTGCTCCTCAGTTCTGAGCACTGGAGACTGAGCTATCTTTATGCACCTACCAAGCCAATGCTAATAATGTTAACTAGATATACATCCTACAAATTTGTAGTTCCTAAAGATATCAGACCAGATTTTTGGACACCTGCCGAGTATCGCACTGTCTGCTTGCGAACGCAGAGCACGACCGACGGAGCTGTCGCAAGGCGGTAATGATCAAACATTATCAAGTGAAGCACTGCAGTTACAGTACTACTATCCAAGTAAACTCAGTAAGGGGTAAAATTGAGCCAATTGCAATTACAAGCCCACAGTCACACAAACAGAATTTAATAGAGTTGAGTTCAACATGACCTTCCCCACAAGTGTCTCGGTGGGGCAGCGTTTGACACTTCTATGTGAATCAGTCAAAGCATGAGTTTTATCCCCATCTTCCCATACAACAACGGTCTTTGTACATGGGACTAAATACCGCCCGGTTACCCAAGATCTTAACGGGGGGTATTTTGTCCCTTTCCTTTCTTAGAGTTAGATTCAGGCTATGATCGGTGATATATCATTATATGACCGTCAAAATGTGACTGGAAGGTCCGTAAATTTCCCAAACTATTCATTGATTTCATAAATCTATAAGAAGAGCCTCTACACCCATTCAAGAGTTTCTCACGAGATAGAATAAGAAGGGATAAAGGATGAACGGAGGTCCACTCTCGTAGTCCCAGTGTCAGTTACTCGGCACTGTGCAGAGCTCAGTCCAAATACGTAGATCTATGCAAGCGCAACCAGTAGTTCTCTCATATCGTGGCAGTCAAGTGGCATGTCACGCTTTTTGGGTTTAAATGACCGTTGCCGTTGGTAGGCCAAGGCTCCAGGTCTTAGTAAAAGACTGCTTAAAAACTTTAAAACCTCAGATTGTCAGAAAAGAGATCGAGAATGAAAGTCAGCTCTAGATGCAAAACCGAGAAAACTAGATCTAAAATTTATTTAGACAATCTGGTTTCTAGATCTAGGTCTAGATTTTCAGTGAGCCCCCTCCCCCTCTAGATGTAGATCTAGATCTAGATCAAGAATCTAGACTAGAGTCTAGACCTACTCTTTTTTTTTTTAATTCTAGACTTTGATCTAGAACTTTTCTATGCTGCTAACAATGAATCCAAGTGATAAAAACTACACAGATTGCATATTGTTTTGAAAATTTTAACTTTAAAGCATTTTTTTTACAAAAGTATTTCAATGTTTTTAGTACTTATTTAAGAATAAATAAAGCAATTTTCTCACAGTCACAGAACTAATTGTTTTGCAGAGAGTCGCCATCTTGACGGTCACAAGGGAGACAAGAAAGGACAAAATATGCTATTGACACGATGGTCGTGTACATAAAGGGAGAACCGGAAAAGGAGGCAAAATAAAAAAATAAAATAAAAGTAAAAGAATACTCTCTGTGTTAGTTTATCACAGAATGATTTTTAGGGGGCGGGGGAGAAGTCAGCTGGGACAAGTGAAAGGCAATTAGATTACTAATCAGTTCGATCCCACGTTCACACATAATATTATTAGATTTGTCAGATTCTATATCTGTTGGTTAGGTCGGTGTCAAGATAACCGCACTCTTTCTATACGACAGCAGTAAAATTGTCAGACTTTAACCTTGGGACCCGTTGGCATAAACAATACGACATGGGGGCGACAAAACAGGCGAGAGAGCTTATACCATTCCACGTTGTCTCTTTTAGGTTACATAGCTCAAGCGCGAAAGAGAGAATTCGCCTAAAAATAGTATTAAACTTTTTACGCTGATGTTTCACCAAACAGATTGTAATAAGAGCCTTTTTGTATTTTTTAAATGACCCGTAAATTTGGTAAGAATTTGGGACACGCTTTCTTCTGTGGCCAAAGCCAAACAAAAACTAAAAAAAAAAAAAAAGAAGAAGAAGAAAAAGAATTCGACAGTTTTAAAAGAGTGTGATCAAATAAATGGTAGAAATCGTCAACCCCTAAGTTCATTTGGGACGAAAGAAGAACAAAAAAACCAGGTGCGCTCCTAATAACTTCAACCGGACACATATTATCACGAAATAACAATCGTCTCATGAAGTTTATAACTTCTTTGATGCCGAGAGACGATTAATAAGAGAATTAAGAGAACAACCCAAAAAAATCAATGTGAGAAAAGTTGGTGGTGGATCGGGAACGTTCTTTATCTTTATTACAAGTATAGACGAATGTTTGTAAGGATTTACGGCTCAATTCATTGCGTAATAAAAGAAAAAAAAGCAGGGATAAAATCCGCCATGGAGCCACCAGGCTATATATGCTTATAACGACTGGCACCCAAGAGCGGGATACGTTGCACCCCCGGAAATTGGCCGCTCTTATACTGACACCGATTCGACCAGAGCAAGACTCGAACCCTGACTTCCTGCTTCGAGAGTCTGTGCTCTAACCACAGCCCTAGGACGACCCAGTCCCCTTTCTATGGAGAAAGCGTACTGTATAAGCTCACGAATTTGATCAGAACGTATACATGACTTTTGCATAGGTTTCATACTGACCATTGGTTATAGAGGTAGAGGCATAACACAATAACACAATGTATACTTTATTGATCGCTCTTATAACAGTTTAAAGCCCATTGAAGTTACATGAAATATAATTATATAATTATTTTTTTAAGATACGGTTTTAACTTTAATTCATTAATTTTTGTTCACTTATGGTTGCATACTATTACACAGCTTTACAGTGTTGCATTTTATATCATTTTTATTGTATTCTTTCTGATAATGAGTATAATAATGCTGCATGCTATTTACGTATACATTTCTTCTTATGTATATTTTTTGGTTAAGATTTAACTTTTAATATTGAATTTTTAATTGCATGCTGATTGATATGATATATGCGTATTTAGTGTATCCACTGTAAAGCGCTTTGAGATTATTCTGAAAATGGAAAGCGCTAAATAAATGTAATAAATATAGAAACACGCCATATAGGGTCCACATAATATAGAGTTCGCAGAAGCACAAAGAGCCCTTCGGAAGTGTACAAAGAGCACCCATTTGTATTCCAGAAAAAAGTGCACAAGCTGCGCAATATTGCGGCGAGATCCGGAAACTTAAGTACATGTATTGTAACTTGATGGACCAGGAATAGGGTATCTATTTTTCTCATGCACATCGAACTTTTTAATAGCCTATGGATTGGAGAAACTATACATCGTAAACGCGTTCTAAGCTTGTTGTCATGGAAAGGGAGCGATTTTAGTGTCTTAAAATTGTGTAATTTTTAATGACTTTTATATGGTGTTTTTTTCCCTGCTCCTAAATTTTATAATCTGTGGTAGCGCCGCTAATCTTGATCGAAAATTATTAACCGTAAACTAAATACATGCTATTTTATAATTATACAGAAGTTGTTTTTTTTTTAAACATAATTTATAAATACGAATCAGATGAAAAATGATAAGATTTATCCGTCTACACAAGGTCAAACAATATAGACCATAAGGGTTACATGCAAATTGCACAGTACGCTTGCGTGTAATCTTCAAGAGGGTACTTTTCATGTTCACCCTTATCAGTTTCACATTTATTTTGCAGTAAAATAACTGTATTATGGTGTAAACTATCTTTTGGATTGTGTTTTCATTTTCAATAAATTAATACATTTAACATTTATATGCCTCCTAAGTTGACGATACAGCGTCGCTAGCAAGCTACTCGTTTCTTCGTGCTTTATTGTTGCCAATCTTCTTATTTTTCTCTTCAAATCAGAGACTTGATCAGAGTTGTAATAATTATAATTGACTCGAACAAGGCTTCCGAAAATATAGAGCCAAGTTACCAAGGCTTAAAAAATGTCCTCACCTCCTTCAATTCGGTGACTCGGCCTTCTATTTTTTTAAAGCTTTTCTTGCAAGTCATCCAATTAAAGGGAATCAAAAGATTTTTGCATACCAAAATTTTAATGTACAAATGAATAATTTCTTTTATCTCTTTTCAGCTCTACGTGTCCTCAATAAAATCAACACACACAAAAAGAAAACTCGTTTGCCGTGTCATGGTCATACATAGTTTAGAACGTGTTACTAAACACTGGTAAAATTAACGGAAAGAGCGAGACGAAGACAGAGAGAAAAGATAGGAGACGGGCTAGGAGGATTGGTCGGTGGAAGTAATGGGATATAGCTGATTAAGAAATGCAAGGTCAGAGAGATGTGGAGGAGCATGGTTGTCAACGCCAACCGGCACGACACTAGGCTTACATGGTGATGAAACCGGACAGACCGATACTTATAGGATATTTTACAGCTCACAGAGTCACACGTTTAGCCTACACTACAAATGTAAACTGTCTTACTGTACGTGCTATTTTTGTTGTTGTTGTTGTTGTTGTTGTTGTTGTTGTTGTTGTTGTTGTTGTTGTTGTTGTTAATTAATAAAGCACCGACGATCTGATATTTCTTGTTTCGAAATAGATGCGCAACGCGATGCGAATATTTCAATAATAATTATAGCTAATAATAATTGTCTTTTACTGTAATTTTTTTCTGTGACTCTTTAATATTTTTTTGGGGATGGTGGGTGGGGTGGAGGGGGTGAAGCCGGGACTCAAATTCTAAAACAAAACAAAAAAATATTAAAGGGAACCAAACGATGCAAAAAAAAAAAAAAAAGAAAGAAAAAGAAAAAGAAAAGGCCTACTTGTAAGCAATGCGTAACGAATACGCTCCAAGCGTTCAATCAAACTTTTGGTGTTTCCGTGCAACTAGGAGTTCTCACGTTGACTACCACAACGAGAACGAGACATCGGTCTTTTTTTTGTCCACTTCGCGATCATCGGAAGGGCATTGGTGTCACCGGTGAGTTTACAAACTAACTATACAATTAACTTGCTCGTTTAGTTTCTTAAATATCTGCTTTTTGTTCATTTGTTTTAGATCCCTTATGAATTTTGTGGTGTATTTGTCCTCAGATCCAAACCAGCAGCCATGTCGAACTCAATCGTGTCAGCATACCGCAGCAATGTCTTCTCCAACCCATTCTTCATGAATGCCAAATGTGAAAGCAAGGCAAGCCCCATAAGAACAATTGCCGCAGCCGCCCCTAAAGGTGAGTGGGCCAAGAGATACAGATTGTTTGTATAATCGCTATACACAATAAAATGCAGTAGATCTAGACTGGGACACATACCCACAATTTGTTGTCCCCTACTGATTGAGTAGGTGTCAGTATAGAAATCTAGATCTAGATCTAATCATCTAGTAGTCCTTGGTTTGACCGTTTGAGACAGTTGTCCTAGCACATTAATATTGTAAAAGGTCATGTCACTCATGTTGGATGTTAAGAAACAACTCAACTCACCTCATATCAAGGGTGACTTTGGCACCCAGCATTTTTAATTTGTTTAAAAAAAAAAAGAAAACGTTGATGCATACCTTCCCATTGGGGCTTACAAAATCACCCTGCTGTTCATGTAAAATTAATAATGATCTCTATCTGTCTGTCTTGGTTTGCTTTGCTAGTGAGAACTCCATTTTTATATTTTCTCACTCACTGTAGGCGCTTGAAATGTAACAAGTCTGAGGTTAAATCTTTTTTTATTGATGAAATATAAAAAAAAAAAAATTATTTAAAAGAATAATAAATGAACCATTTTCAAATTTAGATACTGTTATAAATAATTTTGAAGAAAGCAAAGGTCTCTCCTCTGTCCAAAAGAAAATTCTATTTGACAGGACCCCTGAGTGGGATACTCAAAGGACATTCACATTAGGGAACAATATAGTTTAATTTGGGTCGAACCCCAACAGTCTGATTAACAAGTTTCAAGCCACCATGTCCTGTCGAGCCTGTCAAGGTATCTGGCTAATACTAATAATTTATAACTTTTGTCGCTGAAAACAAAAGATTTTTATTAGTCTAAAAGTAACAGTATTATTTTTTTCTTTAAATATCATGACATTGTAGGTAGAAAAAAATATGGAAGCTGGATGTATCTAGGAGTCGAAATTGTTTTAAGATTTCCTCTAAGGTAGTTTTTTATTTTGCCATTGGTAAGAGCAGTAGTCTGAAAAATATAAACTTTTCAGTGTTTTATTTTTTATTTATTTTTTTTAAGTTGGAAAATTTGTATTTTTAATTTCTTTCAGAGGAGTACAGCTGTGAGTTTGGTTCTAAAAAGTTCTATGCACTATGTGGATTTGGTGGTCTTCTGAGTTGTGGGCTTACGCATACAGCCGTGGTGCCACTTGACATGGTGAAGTGTCGAATCCAAGTAGATGCTGCCAAATACGGAGGAATCGTTCAAGGCTTCAAAGTGACAATTGCAGAAGAGGGGGTCAGAGCTTTGGGTAAAGGATGGGCTCCAACATTCTTCGGTTACTCCATGCAAGGAGTGTGCAAGTTTGGATTCTATGAGATCTTCAAAATCTTGTACTCTGACATCTTGGGAGAGGTAAAGAATTCTCATTGTAATGTTTACAATTGCTGTAATCTAATTGCTACTTAGTAGTTTCACATTGAATAAGTACAGTGTTAGTATTACATTGTTTTTTTTTTGAAACAAAGTATTAAATAAATTCAGTTTTCTGCATCAGAATTTGCATAGCTGCCAACCAGTACGTATAATACGTATTTAGTACGTATTCGACCTCCCGAGTACGTCCGTCCGTATCTGGTTGAAATACGTATTTGACGATATTCAGCTAAAAATCGGGTGTCCCGTCGATCGCTCAGTAGTTGCTGCCATTTTCGGCAATAACGCCCGGTTAGCCCAGCCGTTAACACCGCCCATTCACGTTTTCAACGTCTCATAAGGAGCGTAGGGATCGGCCGAGTCTCTTATCAACTTGTAGATTTAACGTTCACTCGCGGCTCTTTTCGGTAAAAAAAAATACGGTATTAAGTAGTGTACCACTATAGCGGCAATTATGCTTCCGCCGGCGGCGATCTGTCCATCCGGGAATCCCATAGCTTTGTTTACTACTGCTATGCAGAGAGTTTGTTTCCAAGAATCCAGTTTTGGGGCGACAAGTTAGACTGATTTAGACTTCAAACCATATTCACTGTCAAGCGCCGGTCCCCCCACAGTTTTTACTCTTGGGCGATCAGCAATTTCGTATTTTGTAGGGCTAGGCAAATTTCGTATTTTGCAGGGCTAGACATAATCGCTGTTACTCTTTCACACAGACAGACATACACACACACTCACACGCATCCTCGTTGGGCGGCGCATTTTTGCATTCCCTCAAAGATGTTACATACCGCACAAGATATTTTGTCCACTCTTGTTGGTTATTGCATATTAAAACATCAAGAAAAATGGGCTACTTAAAAAAGAAATAATTATTACTAGGCTAAATTACTTAAATTCTCTTTACAGCTTTCACTTCTCTATATAAATCTTGCTTATATATCGTCGTCGGGATTCGGGAATAATAGATCTGAGCTTAATCTCGATCTGGTATTATAAACAGATGATTGCTGTTGCCTGTCGCTAACGTGTTTCAACTCTAGCCAAACTGATGCCACAATTATCGATTAGAATTATTGTTAAAAAAAAATTTTTTATGATGATCATTTTAATTACCCATATGGTTATCTAGATTTTCGATCATTATCGTACATTTATGATCTTTTCGGTAACGCCCGATTTGCGGTATTCCCTGTTAAATTGCCGACGGAATAGATACATGTACATCCAAACAAACCTATCCGTCGTTCCGAAGTGACACTACATCTATTGAAGGTTTGTAGCTTTTATATTATAAATCTAGTTTGACATGCGATGGTATAGATCGAGATCTAATTCTGATAAAAATCTAGAACTAGTGTAGTTGATCTTGAGGGGGGAACTGGTTCTCAGTGCCTAGTTTGAGGCCGACGGTTGGGCAAATTAAATGTCGGATTTGTACCCTACTGGTTACTTCAGTCAATGACAATGGTATTAGTTCCAATTGCTTTGGGCATGCTAGAAAGTTTACATTCTTTATTCAACTATCTTAAAATAGTATATTTAGTTTATGCAAAGCCTGGATATTGCTGTTTCTGACACTAGAGATGAAAGTCAACAAAATTAAAAAAAAAAAAAAAAAAAAAGATCAAAACAAAAACACACACATACTCCCAAAAAAGGAAGGAAAAAATGCTTTTTTTTTAAAGTTATGATTAAGCATACAAGTGTTGAAGTTAATATTGATAGCTGAACTAAATAAGCTTGGCCATCCGACTAACCGCGCTAAAAATCTGTATTTGCTTTCTGAAAAGTTGGCAGCTATGCATTGTTTTTTTTTGCTGTAATCTAATTGCTACTTAGTAGTTTCACATTGAATAAGTACAGTGTTAGTATTACATTGTTTTTTTTTTAAAACAAAGTATTTAATTCAATTCTGTTTTCTGTACATCGAGGATGTGGCCCTTTGACATAAAATGATCTATAACATTCTTAATTCTTTTTCTCTCATGACAGAATTTTGGCTCTGAATCTTTTTTGAAATTCCCAGTAGATACAGAAAGTTCATAATTCATGATGGGTTGGTTTTATTTACTTCAGGAAAACACCTACTTGTGGAGGACAAGTCTTTATCTGGCTGCTAGTGCCTCAGCTGAGTTCTTTGCTGATATAGCTCTGTGCCCTATGGAGGCCATCAAAGTGCGCATCCAAACACAGCCCGGCTGGAGCACCACCCTGCGCGAAGGCTTCCCCAGAATCATGAAAGAGGAAGGCGTTTCTGGGTAAGCCTTGGTTATACTTAATATATATCAAATTCTAGAGAACTTGTTAGTATGTTACAGGGTGTGAAAATTTCAATTGTAACAGCTGCATCTTTTATGAGATTTGATCTCTAGAACCAGAAATTCATGCATCCCATGTATAACTTTCATTGTAATTTTGTACCATTCAAAACATGATTTTTAAATTAGAGTTGCATCCATATATAACGGCTAGTGCTGTAACAGCACCTTCTGGTGTAACGGCACTTTCCCCACACCCCCTTTTCTCCTGGTAAATCCTTAGTAAAAATTCACTGGTTTAACAGCATCCACAAGCTCTCTTTCTCTGCTATCACGGTACCTTGAGTGGGTAGAGCTTAACAATACATGCAGCGAGCGTGATCCTGGTATCACATGCATGGGCCAACAATTGTGTTTGCTAGGGTGGGCTTACCAAGACTAAACACTTTGTCATCTGTGAATAATGATCCACACTTGCCCTTGCTTGGTGAGGACCACCATCGTGCCAGTGGGAGCTTGTCACACTTTCTTTGTGGGCATCCCTCAAGTTTTCTTATCTTGTGTATCACGCAAAACACAGAGACTTTCTGAGCTCGCCACATCATCTTCCCGAGTGCCTGTCTCCATATATGATATAATTAAAGCATGGTGCCAACTATAGCTGTGGCACCCTTCCTCCTCACACTCATCGCTAGCATAAAGGTACCAACCTTCACACAAGGGCAATGATTAGATCTATTTTTAAAAGACCACTAGACCTCCTTTCAGCTGTGCATGTGTGTTTCTAAGTGTGCGAGTGACGTCAGTTGACTATTAATCAAGGGAAGCAACCTATGATATTATTTAAAATTAAATATTTTGAGTTGTATCCCATTTTTCTGTTTTCCCCACAGTAAATTAATGTATCAATGGTTAAGCGTACATCTTGACCAATCAGATACTGTACATGTACATAGAATAAGAATATACTTCTTGTAATATGCTCTGTTGTAACAGCATCCTGGTATAACGGCACTTAAAACAAAAAAGTTCCGATTATGCCGTTATATCAGAGTTTGACTGCATTCCTAACTGCTTTGAAACTTTGTGTTAGCACCTATTTCCTAATAATACCGTCAGACCTCAGTCTTTAGGCATGTTCACAATAAAACCTTGCTGCTGACGTTGTGCACTTATAAATCAACTCTGCTAAACCCATTCTATGCTAGGTTGACATATGGGGGCTAAGAAACAATGTTCTCCTAAGACAAGTATCGAGCCCAGCAACATAATTATTGCTCAAAAACTATACCAGTTTTATTGTTTTATATTTCCATTTCATGTTATGAGTAAAACATTGCTACACATTTTATTTTTTACAAAGTTTTTATTGCCTGTTCATTCCTATATAGATTTTACAAAGGACTGGTGCCTCTCTGGGCCAGGCAGATTCCTTACACCATGATGAAGTTTGCTTGCTTTGAGCGCACAGTGGAGATTCTGTACAAGTATGTTGTGCCCAAACCAAGGGCTGACTGCACAAAGCCTGAACAGCTGATAGTCACATTTGCTGCTGGTTACATTGGTAAGTTCTGAAGGTTTGGTAAGCAATGAGGTGTAGCGTATCCGCAATTTGAACATATGTATATTTCCCTCAAGGGGCGTGGGGCTTCTAAATGGAAGGGGCCAGGTTTAAAATCTGATTTAGCGGCCTAGTTTTCTCTGCTGGTTGAGTCAGAGATTCTAATACACATCTCTGTGTGGCAACGTGTGCAATAATCATGCTTTAAGTCTTAGGACTCAATGTGATATTTAGGCATCAACAATGGTTGTAAACTAAATGTGAATTATTGCTGGTTGCTTAAAAATTTGTTTTTGTTATAATGATAATTAAACAGAAATCATAGAGTTTGTAGACTGGTTAAATTAAATAATAGTAATGTTAATGGCTTTGCTTACATATTGTCTCATATTTTGAAGAGCAAAAGTGACATGACATTTTAGAACTAGCCATTGTGGAGTATGATACTATACACCAACTTCTACTGTTCTGTTCTTCAGCTGGAGTCTTCTGTGCCATTGTATCTCACCCTGCTGACACAATTGTGTCCAAGTTGAACCAAGCCAAGGGAAGCAACTTTATGGATGTTGCCAAATCTCTTGGACTTATGGGTATGTATTATTTTCCATTCAGCTTTTGTATATTACATCAATCATTAGAATTACATTGTGATAAGCTTTTTACTGCCAAATTTCATTTGCAAGTGATATCAAATTTGGCTGTTCAAGCAACAGACTGACATTGTCGGCACACTCAGCTCGGTTGTCAGAATCTGAAACTCCACTCTCAGAAAAACAAGTGTTTTAATGAAATTGAGTGTGGGGAATTCAATGATTTGTTTCTTTTGCCCTCCTTAAATGTAGATCTAATCTGTTCCTCATCCATTAGTGTCCTTAACCATTCTTCCTCTTTATCTTTCTCTGGGGAGGGCAAACCAGCTTGATGAAGTTTTAAATATTTTTGATCATTAGTCTTTTGTTTGATCAAATTTTCTAAACTTGTTTTGTTTGTTACAGGCATGTGGAAGGGACTCTTCCCCAGAATCATCATGATTGGTACCCTGACTGCCTTGCAGTGGTTTATCTACGACTCTGTCAAAGTGGCTTTCCGTCTGCCCCGCCCTCCCCCTCCCGAGATGCCTGAATCCCTCAAGAAGAAGCTGGGAGTAAATTAAAGATAAAATTAGGGAATTCTGTTTATCTGTAGCAGAGATTAGGCTCCACGCTATACTACATGTATTGTAATGTAACCAAGATGGTTTGGTTTGTCTGCACCCTTTGAGTGTGAGTGAAAATTGATTTCGAAGGAAGGAATTCTTCTTAGGATTTCAAGTTTGGCAACTTGTGAAAAATATTTATATGGAGGTGTGGTAGATTTAGTTTCAATGTTAAATCTACGTGCTAGTTTGGAGATTTGAACTTTTAAGCACATGGTGAGGCAAAATACATACTTAATTTTGGCTGGGTTTTATTGAGAATGTGATGTAGACGTATGTCTTCCCATTCCTCGAAAAAATTCCTACGTGTGTTCACGGAGCCTGATCTTCAAGCTTGCATGTTTTTGTCTTCTGTTTTAAGTTAACAAGTCCAAAGAGTTTATGTACACCATATGGAGGATTTATGCGGTGCATCTTTCTTTATTTTTTTCATTGTAAGAAAATACTTTACAGGTTTGATGCACTGAAAATTGCCATTTGATGTATGTTTTGTGAAGTTGTATACATATTTTATATTATATTCCACTTTATTGTTCATCTTCTTCATTAATTGCTGGGGAGACGGTTGATTTTATGTTCACACGTTTGCCTGGCCTGGTACAAAAAGTCAGATGGGAACTGTTGAGGGATTCTGTTGCCTGTGTAAATTTGTTACATACTGCGTTTGTGTGAGACTTACCTTGTGAGGTCTACCAACATTGCCCACAAGGTGATTGAAAAAATAAATTTTTAAAATGATACACCAAGTCTGTCTTTTTGTGTGTGTGTATGTGTTTTTTTGTGTGTAATGTTTATGTTTCTCATCTCAACCATTAGTGCTTTGGATTCACGAGTGGAGCTCAAAGGTTTGATCCTCAGCTGATATTTCCATTTCTGTATTGTAGAACTTTCAATTTGGCTTGAAGGGTTCTAATACACATAACCCTTTCAGTGAAGAGACACTTTGGAGGAATGTTGTGCCGTGTAAAAGATTAAAACTGAAACATGCCACACCCACAGCTATTTAAAATTAAATTTTATTGTGATCCCCAGCAGGAAAGAAAGTAATGTAACTGGCTAAGTAATATTTACTAATAAATGATGATTAAAAAGCAGAAAAAGACAAAGTTAGTGAGATCAACCATCTTTGGGCAGTAGAAATATATATTTTTATGAATGTAAAACTAGAAATAATGAAAAAAGCATATCGGTGATAACAGGGCAACACTCAGAGCATCAGTGAGGCAGGTGAACAGTTCTGCTACACCCAGTCACCCGAGCCAGGTCAGGCCAGGTTGTCGGACGGCCTTTATAACTATAAGCGCTGCATGGGTTAAGACAAAATATCACTCTCTCATCAATTTTTTAAATTTTACAAAAAGTAATGTTAACAAAGCTTGCCAGTCACGCCTTACAAAAGGGGTAAAAAATCACCTTTTTAAAAATACTACTGGAGCAAGATCTTGCGATTAATTGAGCATGATCGTTCATGAAATTGCACTATATAAATGCAATATAGTATTATTATTATTATTATTATTATTATTATTATTATTATTATTATTATTATTATTATTATTATTATTATCATTATTATTATTATTATATTATCATTATAGGTACTGATTTTTAATCTTTTCAAGTGAAAAGGTGTTTGGAAAAAGCTCGCCTGACCAAAGACGTTTGGTTGTGAAAGTGTTACAGTGTGTGCACTTTGTTATGATGAAAATTAATTATTTCTCACGAGGAAGAACTGGCACAGTCAGATCAAACATTTATATGTTAGATTTTGTGCACGACTGTTTAGGTCTGTGTATGTATAATATGACCAGCTGAGACAGGGGTCCGGGTCTCCCCGCACTGTCTATGTCATAAAATTGTCAGACGTAAGTCTTGGGGTCTGTCCACAATATAGCCTTTATAGTGCTGACGCTGGACGCTGAACAAAAAACAAACGATTACTTTACACAGATGTTGATCAATATAGTTTGAAGCCTGATTTCAGATGTTTTTATTGATTGTCGTTTAACCCGCAAAAATCCACAAATAGCAGTGGTTCATGTTTTAAGTGTAGGCCTACAGTCAGATTTAAGAAAATGAAAAAATGAAAACGTGATTCAACATTTTTCTTGAATAACCAACAAGATAAAAAATTCATATTTTATCAAATATTTCATGTCAAATTAAATATTGTATTAATGACGGTATAAAATAGCATCGCCTCAAAAATTCATCGTATCTTATCAACTACAATCATGTATCATATAATTACAAGGCAGTCCATGAAATGTATTGTGTAGTCTCAATAGATCAACATAGTCAAATGAAATAAACCAGTCGGTTTATATACATCCATGCAATGAAGACTTTCACATTCACTCTAGATATCGTTATCAATACATGCATGGTGTATCTGTGATTAGAATCACAGCTTACTACGCAGCATTGTTTGGCTGGAAAAACCTCTTGCCGACAACATTGCCAGGCAACGAAGTGCAAGTCTGAAATAAGCAAAATGAATGTTTAAGTGAGACAGGGGTGATGAAAATTGATTACATATTTTTAGTAGAATTAATTGAAAATATTTACTCTGCCTGTCTCTCTCTCCCCCTCACCCCCCCTCTCTCTCTCTCTCTCTCTCTCTCTCCCCCCCCCCAATTGCATGTATTATGTGTAGGCTACTACAGTGTAGTTAGGACCCACGAAGTTCGCGGTGATTGTGGGATGGACAAAGCTGAAGGATTAAAGAAACATTTGAGCTGTGTGTGCTATAGCTCAAAATTATGTCTCTCCAGTATCAGACAAAACTTAAAAAATTAAAACTATTTTGCGGAGAGATACATTATTCTTCCGCGCGGCGATAAACGCTAATATGACATCTTTGTTAACCTTTTCCGCCTCGTTTTTGCACTTGATTGCTATATTGTAACCTTTTTTGTTTTACAATTAATAAGTCATAAACAATTGAACCCCAATATGCTTTTAGTTGTTGAAGTAGGCTTAATCTTATCCGCTAATTTTACAATTAACCAAGCATTATTATGAGACGCTGCAGAATGCGCGTTAAAAATTGCGCGCTTAAGAAAAAAAAAATTCAATATCAATATTTCTGAAAGATTCATTTCTGTCCTGAACATCCATATTTTTATGCTTCAGTCTTAATGGTATGTTTAAGTTAAGGGGTTTATTTTCAATTTTCAACTCAAAATTCTCAAATGAGAAAACTGGATATTATATATGTAACTTAAAGTATATGCCCAAGTAATTTTATGACCATGTTCTAATGCATTGAAAACTTTTGTAGAATTTCTGTCCCCCCGCTAAAAAGCCTTTACCATAATAATATTATCAATTTTGGTCTCAGCTCCGCGGTGATAAGATGCCTGCCTATCTCGTACTTTCCCATTTTCATCGTTTTTATCTTGCCTACGATATAGTATTAATTAAAAAAAAACAAAAACTGTTAAAAGTAATTCAACGAAACAATTAATCAACTAAGCGGGTATAGGCATGGGGATATGGTACATTATAGGGAAACTTACCAGCAACATTCTTCCATCCTCTAAAACTTCTCTTTCGTACCGTGATGGGATATCACCCTTGTCTATTGGTTCTTGCATTGCCACCAGCTTATCTCCCTCGACTGTGAACGTCGTCTGCCACAAAAGAAGAAACAATTTCATAAACAAAAATAATGATCAAACAATCATACATCCAAGCTGCAATAATATAAAGAGTTAGTCTTCACTGGCACTCAGAGCCGCATTAAATAAGTACAGGACCCATGAATGTCCATGAGCCACGGGACTCTTCGATGGCGCAGATGCTACGAGTACAACTGGTTGGTTGATTGGGTTGGTTTAACGTCCAACAGCAGCACTATACAGGCTATATTATGGACGGGCCCCAAGACGGACGTCTGACAATTTTATGTGCTGCCACACACGAGACAGGGCGGGGATACCATGACTCCTGTCTCAGCCGGTCACATTATACTGACACCGACCCAACCGGCAGGGAACGCAACAGCCAGGATTCGAAAACGGGGCCTTCTGCGTCGGAAGCCGATGTTCTACCCCTGGGCCATCGCGCCCCCCACGAGTACAACTACCGCATTGTAAACCCATAATGATGGAACACTATGCTTTTGCGTCGGAAGCCTATGTTCTACCCCTGGGCGACCGCGCCCCCCACGAGTACAACTACCGCATTGTAATCCCATACTGGAGAACTGTGCTTTTGAAAAAAAAAAAAAAAAAAGAAGAAAAAAAACCAGCACACTGTATTGGGAATATCCAGGAACAAGAATTGCAAACGAAGAGGTACAGAAAAGAAACAAATTGAATACATGCCACAAATTTTACTCTAAATAAAGGATAGTTACATTGTTTCGGACACCTAATATAAATAAAACGCCAAGGCAAAAGAAAAAAAAAACACATTATAAGCAACATTGAAGGAAGAAGTGGAAGATATTCAAGAGGTGGTAACAATCAAGAAAATGTAAAATGAAATGGTTGGAATACAACACATGACCAATAAACGAACATGGTTTATACAGCTACGGCCATTTGGCTGATTGAAAAAATATCGAATGGTAGTCATATATGTATCGAGAACAATCGTGTTTGCTTTTTTATGTGTCACTGTTGTCAATGGATGCATTTTTCCTAGGATAATTTGAAATATCTCAGTTGGTAGATACTTAGATTAATGCTAATTTGCTAAGCATATTTTTTTATGGAACGCTCGTTCCGGTAATCTAGGGATAGTGTTGGTCGCATTAAACCTGTCTCATTATTTTCTAACCTCGAAAAAAAACCCAACATCACAAGTAATGGGTTTGACAAAAGCCTTGCTGCATCTGTCGAAATGGAAACCAAACAGTAATGAAATTGGACCCTGTTTGTGGATAATATGTGTAAAAACGCACTAGTTACCCTATGCGATTTACGCTTAATGCGAACTTCAATAAAATGAGTTCAGCAGTTTCATCGCAAAGGCACAGTACTCTAAAGAGGAGCACAGGCAATAAAACCTTTTGCACATAATTATTTTGATCTCGACTACTCTTTCAGAGCTTTTGTTTCATCATTGTTTTTTGTTTTTCTTGTTGGCTCAACTTGGTTAGGGATTGTTTTTTAAGGGGCTGTAGCTGATCTATCGGCATGGTTGTCTAATCTATAGATTTATAAGTCTTATAAATCTATAGACTTTAATCCGGCAGTTTCAACCTGTGGAAAGACTAACAGAAATATAGACATAGAGGCAAAAATTGAGAATTTGGAAGTTACGGATTGAGAGAGAGAGAGAGAGAGAGAGAGAGAGAGAGAGAGAGAGACTGTCTTAAAACATCCTTTTATCCTCAATCATACTTTGACGAACCTTGACCGTCCTACCATCCATGGTATTCTCCGTAAACGGCTCTCCAAGATTAAACACGAGTTTGGAGCTCTTGAAAGTGGAGGTGATGTTGATGGTCCAGGTATCCTCGTGTCGCGTTATCTCCTCGTAGCTGGTTATCGAGTTGCCTACTTTACGCAGAACAATGTTAACCTCTGAAAAATCACCCACATTACGTTATCTTTCTAGGTTATCATACATTGTTATATTTACACCTAATACGCCATTGTTAATGTAATACAAGGAAAAAGGGCTGTAGTCACGAAAAGATAGTTTTGAGAAGATGCAAAATAAAACTTTGAAAGTCCATCCAACATACCAACAAGTTCTATTGAATTGAGTGCTGCTCTTTCTCAAAGTTTACCTATCTGAGAATTATTTATAATTATATTTTGAAAAGCATGGTATAATATTTAGGGGGTAAAAATATGAATTTTAACCTGGATGTACTGTTAGGACAACTGCCGCTTTTCCACTATACGATCCGTGCCTCTATAAATTCAACTGATAACTCTTAAAGTATCCAATTTTTCTTGTTTTATTTTCATGTTAATTTTGAAGGTCACAAGATATCTTAAAGTTGTTTGGTTACCACCACCCCCCCCTCCAAAAAAGAAAAAGACTTCTACCACAGGGCAAGCTTGTAGACAGCTGTCGTTTTTGCAAAGGATCAGTTTGCTAAACTTACTGCCTTTTTTGCTAAAAATCGAATTATCCACAGCAATGTTATTGTAATGAAACATTGGTTGTTGGGATAACCCAGACATTATTTATTTGTGACCACTGCCCTCCCCCCCCCCTTATTTATCAAAATTATATATTTATTTATGTAATTATTATTGTGAGTCATACCTATTTAGTTATCTCTCTAGGCTCTACCAATCTATTATCTATGTAGCTATCTATTTATACCGGTCTATCTATCTGCCTGTCTATCAATACCCCCAAATGGAGGCTACCTACCTTTATAAAGATTTATCGCATTAATTTACTCCACTTACTCATAGTTTTCATAAATTCATCGAAGTTTTCGTTCTTTTCCAGCTTCCATAAGCCCAGCAGTCGATCCACCATGATCAAAGTTTATTTCAGATCGTGTTTAATGCTGTAGATAACGAAAAATGGCGCGAAAATTTGCAATTAATTTAACTGTTTCCATTTTTTATAAGATGAGATAAATTATATTATGTTCCCAACAAACTGCACCATGACACATAATTTTATTACATGCATTATTATTCATAATAATACTACATGTATTCAGAATTTGGGTGGGTTGTATCGAAAGATAACTCAGGTAGATATTTATACAGAATGGAGCAAGATTCTCTCTCTCTCTCTCTCTCTCTCTCTCTCTCTCTCTCTCTCTACAGTATCTATGTTGTTCTGTTTGGTGGAAATATATATTATTTTGTTTTGTTTTTGTTTGCTGCATCAAAGAGAGCAACATTATTTAAGAAAAAGGTAAAACGTAAGGGCCTACTGATAAAGAATACGATTTATTTTATTAATTTATCAGTGTAATCAAAACAATTATGTTCACACAAAACCCCAGTCCTAGCCTTTTGAGTAGCAGGACAAGAATGAAACGTTATTATTTTTTTCAGATACACTTTTTTCTATTCCAATTATTATTGATTGTGTCGATAGACGATTAGACTCAAGTTGTCTGGATTTTTTAAAAAATTGTTTCACTAATTAGGTTGTGGAATCTGATGCGATTTACAACTGAGCGTCCCAATTAAAGTGCAGAAAAAAACTACCACAATCATGTATACTCACCAGTAAATGAAGGTGACCAATTTATGTTTCAGAAACACAGCCTTTGTACAATGGAACCGAATTGATTTGAGTTTCTCTAGTTTACAAGTTGAATAAAATTTAATCTTCTATTATTTTGTGTAGTCTTTATAAACCGGTGTAAACGCAAAACATGCCAAAAAGACAACGAGACCCAGAATGAGCTCGCACGAAAAACGTACCGTTTGCTTGTGTGAAGCCAATAGGCCCTACTGGCGGAACTCAAAATCTTCAAGTTCAATTAGGCTTTGTAAGATGGTAGTAATAAAGAAATGTAGTACTGTGGTACATTCACCCCTACTCGAAATCTCTGATAACCTGTGTATTGACCTTAAGAGTGTGTGCTTCAATTCAACTGAACATTTTCCTTATCATCCAACAACTTGACGCTAACCATTGACCTACGATTGTCCGATGTGTCAGGTGTGTAGTCTACAGTGATGCACAAAATACGCGTCTTTCTCTTTTATCTCAAAGTGTTCTTGCATCAACATGAACCTATTAACTTACCTGCTATTGTTTTTATTTTAAACGATCTCGTTGTACTATGGACTGTGGAGAAAATGTGACTTTTATTCATCTGTTCAAAGAGTTATCCATTGTCAACTTAACATTTCGTCAAGTTCCCGATACGATAAGATACGATATTTAGAAAAAAAAACTCTTAGTGCGTGGCATATATACTATAATGAGGTTCTTGTGGTGTATTTTCTCAAATTTTCAATAGTGAATGTGATTTAGAAAGAGCAGAGTACAAAATTGTACAGACCTTAATTAATGAAATAAACAAGCAAAACAAAACAACAAGTTGATGTAGCAACAACAAGCAACAAAACACAGCATCACAAGGGGTTTGTACATGCGCGTGGGTTGTACACATAACTCGATGCATTTTCTAAATTATAACATTAAACAGACATAGTATACATGTAATACCAATACACGTACACCATGAGTTTCTTGGCACAGTCATGCTCTTGTCTACATTCAAAATGACAAGTTCACTCCAAACACACGATAGACAGACCAGCCATGGCAATTCAGATAATGAATCCACTCCCTTATTTTGTTACTTTTCGAAGTTGGACATCATCGGAAGAAAAAATTTATATTTTATGAAAATTGTGTCCAAATCTGTTAAGTGATACCCCAATAACAAAGCATGGATGACAACAGAAATGAGAGCTTTATTGACTGCCAAAAAGCATGCATTATTTGGTAAAGACTTTAAACGAGTAAAATCCGTAACTAGAGACCTTACAAAAGCAAAATAAAGAAAAGAAAAAAGACTTTAAAGACACAATCGAAAAAACCTTCCTTTCACATGACACCAAAACAACATGGACATATTTGAAGACAGTAACATGCTATGAAGTATGATCCACCAAAACAAACTATACAAACGAGCAATGAGTTGGACTGGAGTGCTCAAATAAATTAAATGCACACTCTATAACGATCGATTCAACAATAAATTATAAAATACTAGCTGGGAACCCACGAAATTCGTGGGGACTGTAGGATGGACAAAAAATAAGTATGACAGCTAAAATGAAATGGTGCTGAACTCAAATTATGTATCTTTAGAATCTATAACTTTAGGAACTTAAATAATATGTTTGCTTGAAGAGGTTGCATCAAATAGGCTCAATAATTTTTAATCAGAATTAATAAGTAACCAAGCGTTGTAACAAAACGGTGCATTGTGCGCATTAAAATTTGCGCGTGCACTTATTAAATAAAACGAATCAATATTTAAGCTTATAGCACTTTCAATTTGTTTGTTGTTTAAGGAAGGGGAGGAAGCAGTAACTGTTGTGTCTGTTCGTTTTTTTTAAATTATAAATTTTTAGTTTTATTAATTCGTTAAAAATTAATAGGCGTTTGATGTTATTAGTTTTATGACTCTAAAATTCCCTGACCCATTTTTAATACTATAGATGGTACAGTGCTAAGCACCAGTCTTATAAATATTTTTTTTTTTTTACCCATTTCGGCCCCTGTGTGACTTACACATGTGTTTAAAGACCCGAATTATTCATTAATTACAGTGTATTAGGCTACATTTCCACGTGAAAAATGTGTATCATCTGTTTAGACAAAAATGTTTCAGTCAAACATGAAAAGAATTGTTTGTAAGAGTGAACCTCTCACAGATTCCCGATAAGGATCGTACACGGTGACGGGTCCCGAGACCATTGTAGATGCTGCCACACACAAGACAGTGCGGGAACACAAGGACTCCAGTCTCAGCCGGTCGTAGTATCGTATTTTACATGTACTGACACGGACCCAACGATTAGGGGACGTAATCCGATAGACACATTTTCCTTTCGTGGATTTGGACCCGCGGACTTCCCGATCAGGTGACCATCGCTCTACCACTTACGCAAGTTCGCTTCCTAAACATGAAAAGAATGATATACATTAACAGTAAAAAACAGTAACACACACTGGCACTTCCAGGTTCGAAAGAACACAGATAAAAGAGAATACACACGGACGGCACCTTCCATAGATATGTTATATTGACAAAAAAACTGTATATTGTACAAAATAAATATATTATGTTACTGTACGTGGTAATCCCGATAACTGTAGGAAAAAAAACAAAACAGAATTGTTACCACATGAAGTTTCATAGATGGTCTATTAGTTCCAAAACACCTATGCTTGAGAAAAAAACAAAAACAAACATACACTGGCACTTACATAGGGCAGCAATTGTGCCATTCACATTGAAGATGGAACTGAAAAGCAATAAGTACCACTATGTGAAAACTATGATAATATGTGCATGTAGATTTGACAAAAAAAAATCAAGGGATCTGTCAGTTGTAGAGGCCTTCCTAACACAATTGGGCAGTAGAGTTGAAGCTTTAAATCTATTGAACATTGACATGAATGACAACAAGAAACGCGCTTAGGACTAGAAGATAGTTAACAGAACAACCACAGAGGTACCTGGCCACAAAGGAAGAAAAAAAAAAACGACATTGGATGACAAAGGGCATTTTATTTTTAGACCAATACGATACAAGGAGCGAGCTTATAATGACAACATAATGCAGCATCGAAGGCTGGGATCTATATTGTAATGTAAACAACATAGTGAGACAGAAACTGAATGGAAGCAAGAAAGAACAGGGTGAATGAACAACACATAGATACTGAAAAGAGTAAGTAATGAGGGTTGTTGTTGTTGCGTTGGTTCAACGTCCAACACGAGCACTATATAGGCTATATTGCGGATGGGCTCCAAGACTGACGCCCCCCCCCCTCCCACTGTTTAAAGCAATAAGAAAAAAAACACAATGATCGATTGAAAATTATAAAAAGCTCTTGTTAAAAATGTAGAAAATTTTTGCAACATCGCTGAATTTTTTTTATTTGATTGAAAACAAGTATGAAAAAAAAAAACCCACACTCCATTAAATTTCATTTTGTATCTAGTATTATACATGTATGTGTATTGCGATAAACTAATCAAATTGAAAAATTGAATCACACTTAAAGCGTTCTTTGTGCAGGGTGTAATTTGAAAAGATAAGGGCCTTCACTCCTCTACTAAGAAAAGTGCATGATTCGTTTCTAGTGCAATCAGGCGTTATTTGTTCATGTTATGAAAAAGTTAAAGCTGTTATACTTAAATTAAGCTACACTTTCATTGATAATGAATTGATATGAATTACCACTCTTGTAATCAGTGACAAGTGATTTTTAAAACATGTTCAATCACTATAATTATGTAGGGACAAAATTCATGTGTCTTAAACACTTGACATAAAATTCTACTATAGTAGTACATTTAAGTCTTGCATTCAGAGAAAATGGGCCACTTATCACAGAACACATACAGCTCTTGATATTTGGCATTTTCTTGAGAGGTTAACAAGATTATTCACTGTGTTCTATATCTCTTTCTAGATATTGAAATAACTAATCATCATATACTTTTAAATTTACTAAGTCCAAACCATTTAGAACTGTTTTAGTAGAATCTAAATAAAACTATTAAAAGCCTTGTTATCATTATTTATAAAAATTTAGATTTAGCGATAATCATCTTTTCTTCATTTACAATGTTAACACGCCTGCATCAATCTTTCCATTTTCTGGATCACCCTGGTTATATTACAGTCAAACCTGTCTAAGACGACCACTGAAGATCCTGGGTCAAAGTGGTCGTCTTGGACAGGTGGTCGTCTTGGACAGGTCAAAACTTTCCGTTCTGAGTTCCCAACCACAAAAATATGTTGTTGGTCGCAGGCTTAAACTGCCGTACGGCCCATTAAAAAGAAGAGGAAGAAGAAGAAGAGGAAGAAGAAGAAGAAGAAGAAGAAGAAGAAGAAGAAGAAGAAGAAGAAGAAGAGGAAGAAGAAGAAGAAGAAG
>RQTK01000301.1:374816-392949 GCA_003991915.1 Elysia chlorotica
CATTTAAAATTTTAACACGCCTGCATCAATGGTTCCATTTTCTGGATCACCCTGATTATATTATGTGTAGTGTGTGCAACACTTGTTATGAAATAATGGAAAAAAAATATTAATAAAACAACACAAAAGCAGACACACCTCCCAAACCCCTACTCCCCCCCCCTCCTCAATTTTTTCCCCACATATAGACAACAAAAATTGTAGCCAAAATGATATGCAACAATTATTTCCTTTTATTTTAGCTAAAATCACAATCATATCCAACAATTTTCAACGCAGTTTTCTCTGGGGAATATGCCTGAATGCTGTTTTCCATGGCAGCTTGCTTTTTACATCCAACATAATGCGCATCATCTGATCTAGTGTCAGGTTCTTTGTGCCCTGGTTCCAACTGGAGAGAGGTATATAAATGTCAGCTAAGTCAAATTGGTAAAAATAGTTATTACATGTATTCACATTCTAACAAAAAGAAATAAACAACAAAAACGCATTTATGAATTTTTCAAAATACCAAAGTTGGTCCTCAACTTGAAATTTCAAAGAAATCAGGTTATACTGAAGAACCCTGCTTGCGCAATGATTGGATAGCAATGAGAGTACAACATAAAGAATAAAATATTTTCAGCTTGAAACAAATCATTGATAGAACTTGATTGCAAAAGTTTTTGTCCATGTACATATTTTCTTTTCTACATAAGTGAGACTAAAATGGTTGGAACAGATCAATTGAGTATAATTTTCATTAGATCTAACCGGACCTACACATCATCCTCCCTTGCACCCATTGACCTATATGTATTTCCAAAAAGAGAAGCTAAATATGTTGAAAATCTCTATCTGCTCCAACTCTTATAAGAATACAAAACTTTAACACTTGAGTCTGTGATATAAGCTGTGACACAAGAGCCTCTTGTCCACCCCTTCTGAGAGAGAGTAAGGATCATCTAATCTACAAAGAAAGCCTTTTCAAAGAGATGTAATGTTGATACTGTGGAGAGAGAGAGAGAGAGAGAGAGAGAGAGAGAGAGAGAGAGAGAGAGAGAGAGAGAGATAGACCTGAGTTGAGTTGAGTTGGTTTTTAACGTCCAACATCAGCACTATATAGGCTATACCGTAGATGGGCCCCAAGACGAACGTCTGACAATTTTAGTGCTGCCACACACGAGACAGGGTGTGGATAAAATGACTCCTGTCTCAGCCGGTCACACTATACTGACACCGACCCAACCAGTAGGGAATGCAACCGCCAGGATTCGAACTCAGGACCTCAGAGAGAGAGAGAGAGAGGGGTAGAGGGAGAATGAGGGATAGAGACGAAGAGAGAAAGGCAAAGGGAGAGATAGATAGATAGATGGAGAGACGCTTATTTTCAAGCAATGCACTTACTGTAGATGCTCATCAATCGGTAACCTCTGGCATTTGATACCCTGCTCCATAGCACGAGCGTAAGACACAGGCTTCTGAGTGGCCTTATCATTAAATGCACCGATAATGTAGACAGCCTCGGGATCATATGCCTTCATCACCTGGTGAAACCATGTGTTTCACACAGAACAAAAGGATAAAGACATTTGAGTATGTTTAAAATAATATTTGCACTCTCACTAAGATTATGTATGTAGGTAGAAGACTGCAAACTTTGATAAATTAATTATGTAACATAAAAGGGAGAAAACCATTGAAAGTAAATTATATATAGAGTAGTATAATGATGTATATTTTAAATTCCACTACCATAAAGTGTAGTAACTGAAAAGTGTTGTTTTGTTTTGTTAAACCATCTTTAAATTAAAACAATATCAAATAAGATTGTTAAGCTCAGTTCAAACAGTAGATGTCACTTTGGCTAAAATATGAGTCCTTAAGTATACTTAATACACTGTAATGAACATGCACACAAGTAAACGGCTTAATGCAAAAATTTGACATATTCTATTGGAAAAAAACAATGGCCTTGGTTCAAGGTTCAAGCATGGTATCAAAGTAAAAAAAAACAACTATAATTTAAGAAGAATTATGAAAATTTAATTTTCACAAAGTTCATGCTGACCTTCTTTGTTAAGAACACTGAGATGCCAATACATAAACGGTTTATCAAAATAAAGCCTGATAATTTTTTGGAGGGAAAACTACTTTGAAAAGTAAGGAACTTATTATGCCTATTTAAATGACGAGATATAAATCTGTGCCTAACCTGACGGCCTTGTGGGGACAAATAAACCAATCTGTCTTTATCAAACATGTCCACGTAGCTTTGCTCTGTCACAGTAGAAAAAAGGACAGGACTGTCCTGGGTTTTAACTTGCATCAACCTGTAACAAAATTCAAGATCACTTTATGAAGATGGTAAAGGCAAACTGCAACACTGTTCTGAAGAGATTTAACAATACATAAGGCATTAAAATCTCTAAATTATTATCATATTTGGGCATACAAATATCATGAAATTTAAAATGAGAAGTCCTCTTACGACTGAAGAGAAGGTATTAACGTGAAGAAAATGACACATCCTTTCTGGAATAAAAAAAAATTACTGTGGAATCTTCTTATGTTAAACCTCTGGGGAGACCCTAAAAGTTGATTTTATCCCAAGATTATATTATTCAGTGGTTGTAGGTAAAACGCCACAGTTCATCTTAAACAGGATTTATTTTGAACAGATTTCACTGTCATGCTTGGTAAAATTACTTTCAGTATTTGATAAAACACAGAACATGTAAATCTTTTACCATTATTTTTTTCTACCTCTCAGAAAAACAGGGCTGCAAGCAATGCGGTTTCTAATTTACTAATCTAATATCACCAAAGGACTGGTCATTGAACCTAATGACAGATAGATCCTGTGAAAATCAATGATGCTCATTTTCAAATCCATATTGAATAAATAACAAAAAAGAAAAAAACATGCTCACTTTAATATTGCATTGTTGGGGTGGCAGCCAGTAAAGTGTAGATGGAACTGGTCCATTTTCAAATCCATATTGAATAAATAACAAAAAAAACAAAAACATGCTCACTTTAATATTGCATTGTTGGGGTGGCAGCCAGTAAAGTGTAGATGGAACTGGTCCATTTTCAAATCCATATTGAATAAATAACAAAAAGAAAAAAAAACATGCTCACTTTAATATTGCATTGTTGGGGTGACAGCCAGTGAAGTGTAGATGGAACGGGTCCTGCCCGGGGTCCCCTCGGTTGATGCAATACACATCGTGAAGCTGGTGTGCAGTGTTTTTCTGTTCCTGAGGCCGCATCAGATCTACGTAGTCCATGTCAATCACGAGGGGCATGCCATGCTGCATGGCTCTAGACATGCCATAATTCAGCCACCTGATTTAGAGAAGAGGGCTGGCAGATTTATCAAACCCGTTTGTGTGCATGTACATAAAATGGAGTCTTTTGACGGAAATTTGTATATAATTTGAGTTTATGATTTTAGCAGACTGCCGCACATCATAAAAAACTTGGTAATTACATAACCTTTTCAAAGCCATTCCACCAAATCTGTCACCCTTTTCTTTTGATCAAATTATACATACATTGGGAAACTCACAAAATGTTCTGATTATTCAAATTTCTCATAAACCAAACTTTGCAAGTTACTTAATTTGTTTTTTTTTTTCTCTTTGGCTGTGTTAAAATGAGACTCATATTTCGAAGTTTTTCTGGTTTGATTCACTTAATTTGAAGATCACACTACCAATAGACATTAAAAAACGACTACCTGTCAAGCAGAATTCAATTCATATTGCCTAAAACATTTATGTCTAAGAAATAAGGTTGGGAGAAGGTTGCTATTGAAAGATAACAATAGGAAACTATATAAACTCAGTTTTTCAAATAAGATAAGTATCTGTCAACTAAATTTAACACTTAAGAGATTCAGGTATGTCCCCTCCTGTAAATCAAATCCTTTAATTTGACATTTACAATCCCATCAAATCCCAAAGCAATTCAAATTATGAGGTTTCCTCTGTAATCTCATATGTAGGGCTAATCACAAGCTTGGGAAAACAATACATGTATTAAACAAAAAATAAAATAAAGCAATGAAAAAACAACAACAATTATAAATTTTTTTCAATTAATGAGACAAAATTTCAAGTATCCTTGACAAAACAACACAGATTTACCTTCTCATAGTTTGATCATAGATTCGCATAAATATTCGACCATGCTCATATTCCTCTGATTTCAACCTGTTTTGCATCTCCTCTTTGTGAGCAGCCTTTTTAAGTTGTCCCGCCATCTTTAAGTGAGACTTCTTTTGAACATAAAGATAATACTTTAACCTCTGACTTTTTGAAGATAACTCCATGGCTTCAACCCAGTTTTCATCAGTCATAACATCTGGATTCTGAAAGGCAAATAAAATACACATTTAAGTAAAGTAGCTAAAACAAAATGAATCAAATGGTCTTAAACCAATATTACTAAAAAAAAAAAAAATCAATGCTGAATTTCAATGTACACCATTATTCAGAGTTAACAATGCTGGCTAACATACATTAAATTGCTACGTGTATAATTAATTTGAAGATTGTTAATTATACCAAGATATGCAATGTGATAGGCTAGTACATTCATTTCATACTTATCTTTCATTTTGGGACACTATATGGATTAATAGTGCTTTTGTTTATTATGGCAGTGTTTGCAGTGGTGACGATCAAAATAGAATTTCATATTGTAGTATGGAAAACCTCCCCCACAGACATGAACCCATGAAAGGGCTGACATATTTTTGGACATTAAAAAAATGCATATTAATATGCATTTCCTATTGGTTATCACTTACAACAGCCAAGGTCCCCCCTTCAGGGTATAAGATTATATTTGAACACCCCCTAAGAATACATACTGGAATATCATGACCTTCAGAGTAGAGGAAATTATGCTCCAGCTGCAAGACTCGAAGCTTCTTCTTTCCATCTTCATCAAGGTTTGCAATGGTCTCCGCACACCTTCCAGCCACTATCTGTTTCACTCTGTCCACTAGTAGAATTTGCTGACCGGTCTCTTTAGATTCTCTTTTCAAATCCTCTTTAAGCTTCTCCAGATCAATGTCTTTGGTATACCTTGAGAAGACAACACCACTCATGTGTCTTGCAAAAACTAGTTTTCGGTACCCAAAGCTGTCAGAGCTTGCAAGACTTCTGCCTAAATTCAATGGTTGCAATTGAGCAACCCGCAAATTAGAATTTTTAGTCCTTCCACAGTGAGAAATAGAAGCATAATTTTGGCAACAGATTTGCATCGAGCCAATGCTTGGGATGGCTGTCTGAACTGGTTTTAAACAGCATGACTGTTCTACAGAATGCAGTTGGTTTATCCTTCTCACCAACGATGAATTCAATCTGGTAAAGCTTTTCAGGGCCATCTTGCTAAGTTATCTAAAAAGGACCAAAAAATAGTTGGGTTAATTTTGGTATTTCATGATATAAACGTGATTTGATAAAATAAAAAAAAGCTTTTCATGCCTCTCACCTGTAGTGTTAGGGGAAAAAAAACATTTTGAATAAAATATAAAAAAAAATAACATAAAGGATTCCCTATTAAAAATTACTGCTTGCAAGGGATGGACTGTAACACGGTATACTCTGTATAGTATTATGTTTCATGAGATCTAGAAAATGTTAAAATTAGAAACTAAAGGAAAATTTTGCTCTCTTATTTTTTCATTTTACTGGAAGACAAACACTTCCCATATTTAGTGGGTAACTGGGTATCTATCTAAAGACACTTCCAGAAAATCTAGGCTATTGCTGCAGGATCCCCAAGACTAATTTTATCAATTTAATTGACAATTAATATGTGTCACAATTGTATTTGCTGCCACACAGAAAAGGAGCAGAGCTACTTAAAACTATATTCTTTCAGTCAATAATATAAAGCCTATTGATCTAATGACAAGCAACAGCTGCAGAGCCATGCCTTATAACCGCGGCTGAGTCTATTTTTTTTACACACTAGATCTATATAGATCTAGTTTGTGTCTAACTCTAAATAATAGACATAAACGCTGTGTATGAGGATCTGTTTCTTAACATACTAAACAGTCTTTCTTTACACTTATGAAACGATAAATTAGGAGACAATCAGATCACCTCAAGCTTTATAGATCCAAAGATTTTGGAACAAAAACATTTAAATAGATCTAGTGCTACAAGTGCTTATAGCAACATTTGGACAAAAACACTGTTTGTAGCGCTAGTAATAGCAAAAAAAACAAAAACAACTAAACAAAAAGACACGATTCAGAAGCAGAAACACTAGATCTACATATTAAGAATCTAGTCCTGTAGGGCCTAATGAATATAGCATCTATTATTATATATCCCTAAAACGACCTGGTAGCTTAGATAAAGGGCTGCTGAACCATTCCTATGCAATCATGTATTCAACCTTGCATGGGCGCAGCCATTAAAATATCAAAATTAAGGTTTAATTAAAAGTCGCAAACTTGTAGTGGTAGTGAATTTTCCATACTCAGTCGCAGAATTGGAACATAAAAAAAAAAATTAAAAAAATAAAATCAACCACATAAAGACAACGCAATGTCAGCAATAAAAAATTACAAATACACACGGAACAGCCAGCAAACAACTTAGTTACTAGAATTAGAAGAGACTAGTTTTTATATTCTGTGGTGCTACTGCACTAAACGTTTAAGCATCTGGAAGCGTTGTCCATATTTTCAAGAAACCTACTAGATGTTGATCAATTCGAAGGTTGCAGTAATTTACCCGTTAACAAAGCAAAACAAATAAAAAACAAAAACTAGCAAAAGACAATAACAGCAACAACAAAAAACAAACAAACAACAACAAAAACAAACAAACAAACAAAACACACACAACAAACAACAACAACAACAACAACAACAACAACAACAACAACAACAACAACAACAACAACAACAACAACAACAACAACAAACAAACAAGTAAAACATTGCAAATAAGCAATGGAAAATGACACCGAACATATCAAGTACAGTTTCCCTCCCCTTTAATTATGCCAAATTAACAAAATTCCACCACGTTGAAACTGAATGCTATATATCGAAATGGTCAGTAAAATACATTTCCATGTAATAAGCTTTAAAAGCTATAATAATTATGATTTACTCATAAAGCACTTGTTGGTGATGTTCATGTGCGATTTTCTCACGATTTCCATTGTACTTGACTTCATAAGAATATACTTTCTTTTAATACATATACGTAACTGTGTAACTGTAAGATATGGTTTACATATATGAGAGGAATATGATGCAAATAATAATAATTTTGAAAACGGATAATGACTTAGTAAATAAAATAAGGAGATATGTCAAATGCAGATCAAAATTAAAAGCGGAATTGACATTCTCCTCATACCAACACCACCGCCAAAAAAAATCCCAACAATAACAAAACACCACCACCACCACCACCAACAACAACAGCAACAACAACAGCAACAGCATCAACAACAACAAATACCAAACTTGATACACGGATATTTGAGAAGCCTATAGGCCTAGCATTTTTATTATAGCATTGAACCCCTAGACATACGCAGACAATAATACATAGCCTACGTTAGAAGTGTTTGGGAAATTCAGAAAACCGTTACAGGTATATTGTACCTCCATTGTAGCAGCATCTATCATAATGGTTGGTGGCCATAAAGCCAAACATAGACCGGGCCCCGCAAATCTTTTGTGTCCGCTCGTGGAACCGAGGGATCAGTATATACATGTATACATTTTTTACTAGGGAGCACCCAGAAAATAACCATCACCAGACGATCACGCTACACTGAAATCGATCGAATCAGTAAGGGACGAAATCAGACAAAAATTTTGACTGATCGTGGGTTTGGAACTGGAGACGTCACGTTTGGGAGACCAACGCTCTATCGCTTGAGCCAGTTCGCTCCTACCTATGCCGCACTTCGCCGTATATGGTTCATCAGGGGAACATGTGAGACGTTAAACCAAGAGAGTGAAAGAAAGAGAAAGAAAGAAAGAGAAAGAAAGAAAGAGAAAGAGAGAGAGAGAGAGAGAGAGAGAGAGAGAGAGAGAGAGAGAGAGAGAGAGAGAGAGAGAGAGAGAGAGAGAGAGAGAGAAGCAGAGAGAGAGAGAGAGAGAGAGAGAAGACAGAGGAAAACTGAGAGAGATATCTCCTAATGCAGAAATTGTTATCTCTTAGCTTAACGGGGTCGAGACTTAGATAGGGGTACCTGAGACTTGGGCGGCTGTGTTATGTAATTTTTCCTTTTAAATTTCTTCACGTCCATGGTAGCACCTGAAACTATTACACGACATATCATACAAAATACGGCTGCCAAAGAATGATTAAATAACGACATCGACAAAACAAAACAAAAAGCCGCTCCTATTTACGCTATATCTTACGCCCCCACCTGAGACGATCGTTCTAAAGCATCAACCTGGCAGCTTCAGAGTCCAAATTGATCTTGAATACTTTGATCGATGATGTTTAATTTGCTGAATACAGCAGGTATGCTGTAATCTGCCGAAACGTGAATATAAGGGAAGGGGTAAGGACATTCAGGATGTGTTGTTCTTTGACTTTGTGTTTGCGCTTGCAATCTCTCGGGCCCTTGAAATCCTGCAATTTAGGATTTTAAAAGCTCGCCAACCATTTTAAATGTTGCTCTCACTAGATCTATGTATATCAAGGTATTTTTATTAGAATTTCCTCAGACATTATTCGAAACTTAAATCTGGATGACTAAATCCACGTATGAAGCATGTAGTATGTTGAAGACATGGTCCAATGATGTTGTACTAAGGAAAAGAAAACATTTCAGTTTCAGTTTGAAGAATTATAGTGGTATTAACCTCATCATTTTTCAAACTGAAACTGAAAAGGATTTCTTTTGCTGTGAGTATTGTAGGGCTCCCTCGTTCATACCTTTGTGCAGTGTGATATTAATGAATTAGAATGGGTTTCTTGTCAGTTTTGTAGTGTGTTTGACGGGAATTGATCTAGTCCTAGGAAATCTCATACATCTTCTGGATGCAGGGCCTACCTTATCTTGTGGGACTCCTTTTCTGCTAAATTGAACATCAGTATCTTCTGCTTTACTGCATAAGCCTAAGTTCTAGTCTAACCAATGTAATTTTAATTTCCAGAATTATTAAATTATAGTTCCTGACTTCATTATACCGTGCAAAACAATGGCCAACCTCTTTGAGGAAAGGAAATCAATAAGGGCCAACATTGATGATACCACCCTTTTAACTTGTAACATTGAGACTGCACAAAAGAACGATGATCACATGGTGAGTACAAATTTTTTTTGAGAATATTGGAAGTAAATGTATTTGTTATCAAAGTTATTTTGTTTAACTTCAAAAAAATTTTTTTTTTTTACTTAGAAATTAAGCTGTTAATGTTATCTAGCAGATTTAGTGTCTGTCTCAGTGTCTGAAGAAAACCTCACATAAATTTCAGGTGATTTTCAACAATGCTGCCGAGGCGTATGCTTACAAATCTAGACCATCTTAACTATTTTGTGATATTCTCTGATTAATAAGTCATTAATGTATTTGTTTTGAGTCTAATTTTTATCCCATTTCTCCCCCCTCCTAGGAATACATTGTTCGAGTATATCGTGGCCCAACAAAAGACAACTCCTGGCAAGTCACAAAGCGCTATAGCGACTTTGAAAAAATTGACTCCCTCTTACGCATGGCTGGCATTGAGCTTTCTCTTCCTCCAAAAAAGGTTTTTGGAAATTTTGACAGGGATTTCATTAAAGAAAGACAGAATGGTCTGCAGGTAATATTTTTAAAGAAACCAAGGGAATCTACTTTTTAGTATTAATTATTATCTCCTTTATAAAATAATTATCCACCTCATTTTTATCTGATGGTCTTGGTATATATATGTATGAAAATAAAATCTTTTTTACTTTGAATATTTTGTTTGCTAAAAAAAAAATGTGTATAGAATAAGACTATGTCTTGATTGTGTTTCACTTTTCAAGTACATTATACCTTATTGATAGATCTATGTATGACAAGAGAGGGGAGAGAGAGAAAGAGAAAGATTGGAAAAGAGATCGAGAGAGAAAGGGTTAAATTAGGAGGAGAGAGGGTTAGATTGGGGAGAGAGGGTGAGGGGAAGTCAATGGAAGAGGGAGGGAGTAAGGCCCAAAAAAGAGATGGAGGGAGACAAAAAGATGAGAGAGAGATAGAAGAAATGAATGATTATCATTAGTATCAGTGGAATGATGAAGACTATTCTTAGTGAGATCTAGATCTGAAAATAAGAGATAGAAACATAGAGATTGAGAGGCAGGTCAGAAAAGAAGTCGGCAAAGAGATAGAGGAAGAAGTGTGAGCGTAAGAGAGAGATGGAAATGCACAAGCGAATAAAAGATTATTATTAAGGTGATGAGGGCTATTCTGGTAGAGATCTAGATCTAATCCAAAATCTAAATTGAGGTCAAGAGATAGAATGGAAGAGTGAAATATATAGATCGGGGAAAGGAATTGGAAGAGGGAGAGGCTTTAGGAAAAAAAGACCTTGAACGAGATCTAGAGAGAAAGAGTAAGACCGTGAAAGAGGGAGAAAGAGATTGAATGCCTGAGTTAATGAAAACCTATCAATGAAAGGAACAAACTAGTTTAGATTTAAGTTCTAAATCTCGAGCGATCAAGAGAGATAAAGGATGCCTGGTGATTTTGAGATTACCAGTGAAAACAAACACAAGTCCCGTCAACACCTGGGATGTCATAAAACGTGGAGCCTGCGTGTGCAGGTGTAACACTCGTTCCCTAGCATGCTCACTTACCCGAATTACAAATAACCTCTGCTAAGTCTCACTGAAGCCCTTGAAATAGCCATTTGTGTGTTAATTTATTCCCAAGCTGCAAGAAATGCGTGTTACTGATGTAAAGTAGATACATGATCTGCTCGTAACCCCTATATATATACGAGAGTGATGACTGAATTATTTTCCCTATTAAGCTGTAAAATTTCCTGGTTTCACGAGGACTTTACATAGAAAAAAAAATCAGTTACCCAGGATCTTTCCCAATGTCGTGGAAATTTCAGATTTTGCTGGTCCGACTGTATTTCATATTTTTTTGTAAGGGTAACATTACCAAAACGGTTATGACAATATTTTTCTCAACTTTATGTTTACAGGCTTACCTCAATGCTATTACATCAATCCCCGTGTTAGCCAACAGTCTTGCTGTCAAAAAGTTTTTAGATGAAAGGAACTACTCCTCAAATTTACTAGGTGAGTTTAAGTTTAGTTCTTTTGTTTTTGCCAACCTTCAAAGAAAAATGTATTTTAATTGTTTTTGACTGAATCACTTTATTATTTCCATTTCAAATTGGTTTAAAATTGCTAATTATGTATAGGCATTTGTTGACTAATTTTCAACTTCTTTTTATTCGATATTACTACCTTAATTATTCCCTCATATTTTTTATTCCCTCAAGAAATTGCTCTCCAACATGTCTCAATGATTTTTCGATCGGAAACCAGTTGGGATGTTGTGGAGCCGTTGCCAGATATAGGTATCCTGTTTCATTCGTTTTTTCTCTTATATTTTTGTTATCTCTTAAAAAAAATTATTTTGCACCTTGAAAAATAATTGTTTAAAATTGCATTTGTGAATCGCAAGTAGGATTTTGAGTTGTTTATAATGTGTTAAGAAGCATCAAATGCACTTTACGAGGTTGAAAAAATTAAGACTATCACAATATTTTCTGTTTAAAATGAAAAAGATCAATATAGATGTAGATTTTTTAAATTGAAAGGGCTCCATCTCATATATCACTACTCGTGCAAGATTCATCTCACTGGTTGCCATTTTCTTTAATGAAAACAACAACAAAACTTGGAAATAAAATAATAATATTGTTAGCTCTGCATGATTTGGAATATGTGAATAAATAACACTGCAAACACTGTTGTTTTACGCATTTTGCTAATGCATGTTGTTTTTTCTCCGTCAATTTCAGTGACTAAAAAAATGTATGAAACTTATGTTTACTGGTAAAAAATGTATAAAATATGTAAACAATACTTTACAGGTTGGAGAATAAGGAAACATTATATTCTTGTCAAGCTGGTGGCTCAGCCCAAAGTGAAACAGATGCTTTCTTGGGTGAGTTTTCCTGAAGATAAAGCTGTTTACGATGCATACATTTTTTATAGATTGAAAAAAAAATTGCTCAATTAAGTTGCATTGCCCGCAAAAAAAATTATTGAAAAAAAATTTTTTTTTCTAGGATACGTGTATTACCAAATGCTTGTAATAATAAACAGTGCAGAGCTATATGTATTTTGTTTTAGGATCCTGAAAAACAGCCCAACTCACCATTTTTAGTTCTAATTGAATCACGGCATGATCTATTTTAGATTCAAACTATATGATATTTTAGTAGATAAATGTTGGACTTATTGTGCTGTACTCATTAATTATCGAAAAATATATAAAAATATATTAAAATAAATATGTATAGGAACATAAATTTTTCATATAAAGATGCAGAACATTTTTATACATCATACTTAGATATTTTTTCTTCTGTATTACCAGTATATTAGATGAAAATGAAAACTTAAAGGCATGGACAGTTCAAGCTCAGTAGATTTCATTTGTCAAAATACTTTTATTTTATATCTTGTTTGCAGACTGAATTTGGGCCTGACATGGGTTTGCCCATAAAAGAACTGACAGCCATAGTGCGCTTGCTTCCTACAATCCAGGTAAACCAATTGCTTTTGAAAAGCTGTTTAAATTCATGTTTATCTTTTCGGCATTCTTTAGTTACATCTTTTTAAAGGTAGGGCTCATTCTTTCTTTTTTTGTTTACATTACTTTAGGTACAGTCCTGACACATTCATATTGGTCTGAGATAATTAAGCTCACCGGGGTCATACATGATTATTTCAAGATAATACGTAACATGTTAAAGCTTAGTTCATTCCGAAATTGTAGCTCTTTGCCTTGTGTGAATCTCTGAAAGTTGAACGAGTCATTGATTTTTCTTCAATAACAAAGGCAGTGCTGACTGAAAAAAAATTGTTTTTCATTGTAAACCAACGCCATATATATTCTTGGATTGGTCAGGCCTAAATATCTCAATTTATGCAAGGCCACCACACATACTTAACTATATTTTTTTTTCTCTCTCTCCAGCACCCATTTATCTTTCCTCCTGCATTTGTCACAGCCAATGAGAATGGTGGAATGGTGATTTCAGAATTTATTGACTCCGGATCTCTCCGAGATTTCATCTACAAGTGTAAGCTCAAGAACAACTACATGAAGAAATACTGCCCACCCAAGCAATATGCTGCGCCAGATATAAACTTTGTGAAACACTCTGGCAGACAAATTCTTGAAGCTCTCAAGTTTCTACACGATAAAGGTTTCCCATATGGTAGGAATTTTTTTTAATCACCATAATGTACTTAAACTATTGAACGCACCAAAATCTGTATCGTACATAGTCTTTGAAGTGGTTTAAATATAAGTCTATTCTTAAACTTTTGCCAGGCAAAAATGTACAAAAATTAGTTTCACTGAAATAAAGGCATGTTATACAAAAATGAAATAACTAGTCTCCTTTTAATTTAAGGCAATGTAGCCAGACTGTACCTTCTATAGATAATGTACATTTTTTTAAATGATAAAAATCTTATTCGCAAATACCTTATAAGATATTACTTCTTCATCATTTATGAAAAAGTTGATTGCCATATCAAAACAATGCTCTTGCTTGTTTTTTTTGTATTTATTGTTTGCACATATAGCTTTTGTAGTTTACTGCTATTTGAAGTCTGTATTATTTGAGTCATGAAAATTGCAAATTTAAATATTCTCTCTTAAGGTGGTCCAGGTGCAGATACTGCCAGTGTGAATATAGAGGTTACGAAAAGAAATTCTATAAGATTAAAAAAAAAAAAGTTTCCTTTTATATGAAGGTAATTCTAAAAAATGTTTTATCAAAAAGGTCACCTACACACCGGTAATGTGTTCATACGCAACAAGTGTTGCCAGTTATCCGGACTTGAGGGCAGCTTCATGGGACTGCCAAGCTACTACAGGGCTTTTTACACGCAGTTGAAGAAAGTGCAGGTAGGGCTCAGGTGCTGACAGCACAGTTATGTGAATTTTTAGTAAACATCAAGATGTCTGTATTATAGGGGGGGCGCGGTGGTCCAGGGGTAGAACATCGGCTTCCTACGCAAAAGGTCCCGAGTTAGAATCCTGGCTGTTGCGTTCCCTACTGGTTGAGTCAGTGTCAGTATAATGTGATCGGCTGAGACAGGAGTCATGGTATCCCCACCCTGTCTCGTGTGTGGCAGCACATAAAATTGTCAGACGTCCGTCTTGGGGCCTGTCCACAATATAGCCTATATAGTGCTGCTGTTGGACGTTAAACCAACCCAACCAACCAACCGTCTGTATTATAGGAGGCAAATATGGAAGTCTTGTCAAGTAAAAGCTGCAATTTTTTGAGAACAAGATAACTACTTTCAACATTTTGCTTTGTTATCTTGACAGTGTGAATGAAATATTCTCAATGTCACTTAAGAGTTTAAATTTGATGCTCTTTTTAGGCTTCAACACTCACACCCAAAGGTGGCGACACAAATTGTTTCTCTCTTTTAAAGCCTTGGCTAAAAATAAGATCATCTGTCTTTTCTAAAAGTTTTTTGCAAGATAAGTTGTCAACATTTGTTTTTTTTGTTGCCTGAAACACATGTGTATGTAGCGCTATGGATGAATATATTATAATATAAACTCATTTCCACACAATCCTTAAATGAAAATATCAATGTATTTTTGCACTTTTTCCATCGTCAGACTCTGGAGGCTGTAGATGTGTATTGTTTTGGTCATGTGTTGTATGAAATCGCCTTGGGCTTTCAACTTACATCTCCTACCTGTGATAAGTTTCCTGTAGAATGTCCACCACAAATTCGTAAGTCATTTTCTTATTCTTTATTTGATTTTTTAATTCATTTTCTTTTATTGAATATAAAATAAAACATGAATGAAGTTATAAAAGTCAAGTTTTAAAGATACAAGTATTGCGGGGCAGGGTTAATATTCTATTTAAAAATTATTTTCAAATAGTAAAATTAAAAGAGATGCCCCCCACCCCCCTCCCCCCTTTGTGTGTGTGTGTGTGCTATTGAATTGATGAAAAATTAAATGTTCAAGAGAACCACGCCCCAAAAGATTGTGATGTAATCTTTTGTCTTGTGATATAAATGAAATTTTAACCAATGATTGAGAGCATGTTAAGTTTTCTTTGTTAAACAGGGAACAATTGTAGCTTCAATTGCAAAAGTATTCTTTTTATTTTCCATTTTGAATTGTTTTAATGAAAGGGTTCTTTATTAGGAACGGAATCATTGATCATATTGCCTGAGCAAAAATGAAAGTTAAACACCTTAAATCTTCGACATGCTACACTTTGGATAGCTAAGACATTCATTTACAAAGACCATGGCCTTCCAAACACTGTTATTAAGGCACTAGTGATTTTTATGGAGACCCTTTAGTAAGTGCTAATAATAATAATTATTTGTTCATCTTCCCCATCATTTCAGTGATTTGAATGCTCTTTTTTTTGCTTGAGAGTATAGTAAAGACAAATTCTTATACATGAATATATACACAATCATACTTTCATACTTTCTGCTCAAAGAAGATCCAATCTGCATTCCAAAACACTTGTTTGACCTCAATGAAAAACAAAATATTATGTTAAAATTTTCAGGCTCTGTTCTAGAATCAATCTTGACAACCGAGGCTTGCAAGAACAGCCTTCCCTCAGTGGAGGATCTGCTCTCACATCCGTAAGTGTTTTTTTTCTTTCTTTCTCAATTGATTTTAATTGGTATTTAATCAGGAGATTATATCTTGTTTCATAATTAATTATTCTTATCAGACAGTGTTATATTTCAATTTCATAAATTCCCTTTAACAGGTTGTTCAGTGATGTGTCCTTTCCCCCTCTGTCAAGCAAGCCTGTGCTTAAGTTCCCAAGCAAACTGAAAGAATTTGTCCGTGCTGCCAAAGAGGAAGTTGAGAGTCGAATAAAAAGTGATCAGAAGCTTGTAAGTTTATGCATCTGTTGGTAAAATGAACATATTTTTACATGGCTCAAAAAGACTTGTATGATTTACTGTAATTACAAAAGTATGTTTTGATGGGAAGGAAGATACACAGGACTTTTAAAATCAGGGACTGTGAGATCAATAATTTTTTTAAGCATAAAATGTTTTCATAATATCGCTGTGCAACTGGTTTTCAGAATCACATGTTATACTGACAGGGTAATGAAGGATATCTTCTCAACTCTAACAGCTAATTTGAAATATGGGCTGCTTTAAATTTCATAATCTGTCCTTGCCCTAAGTATACTTTCTGATTTTAACTTTAAGAATACATTCATAACTAGGCCTAATCGGGATAAATGAGATAATTGTATTAAAAATATATATGTACTTTTACATACATATTTCTATATATCTATGAACAGATTAAGCAAGTTTTGAGGATCTCAAAAGCAAAAGAATTCCACATGTCAGAAGAAGAGAAGAAAAAGAGGCGGAAATCAAGAAAGGTGAAAAGCATGTCTTTGCAAATTTATTCATGTAATTTTTTTCTAATGTTAAATTTCAGCTGGGTGCATACTGCACAAGTTCATCTAGATACAGAGAATCATTCTAAAACATGGATTGCCTAAAGTGATTCCTTAAAATCTATAATTTACAGATTGCACCTAGCAATCAGCTAAAATAGATGTAATGCAATTCTTGGAATTTATTCAAGTGACCTTGAGAGCTGTTCTAGTTTGATTTTTCTGCAATCTATCAATTGTATAGTCAAAACAGCATTACCAAATACAATGCGATCATTACCACATAGAAGTAATTTTGTGCTTTAGTATTTAACAAAAGTCATTTTTTGTGGAGACAATAGAACATAATTGTGCTTGTGGGTCATAAACATGCCATTTAATGCTAACTAAATGTTTTTAACTAAATATTTTTGTTGCAAGGATCACACAGATTTTAGTATTACTGTTAACCTTCCCCCACTCGGAATATGAATTACATCTAGATTATAGATCAGGCCATGAACCTAGATCTTATCAAGGTCTTTACATACACCGAGCAACGGCTCTTACAGATTGGACAGGCCCTCAGAATGGAGTGTTTCTAGTTCTCCAAGATGGTTCAAATAACCTCAGCCGTTACTTTACTATGTAGTTAATTAATTTTGTGCAGAACAATATGGTTAATTTTGTGCTGAATATTATGATGAATAATTTAATATGTGGTTAATTTTGTGCTGAATAATATAATGAATAATTTAATATGTGGTTAGTTTTGTGATGAATATTTTAATGTGTGTTCATTTTTTTTACAGAAACAAATGGAGAACGGTGAGGCAGAGCCCCAAACTCCAACGTCACCGAACCCAGCAAGTCCCACAGCACCAGGCACCGGTGCGGCTCCACCAGGTTTGACTCTGTTCTTATTTTAATTCTTATTTAAATTATTTTTTTCTAATTCCTTTAGAGGTGATTTACATAGTCACACCCATCCTAGGTATTTCTAAGTTAAAATATTTCACCCCTTAAAAAGTTTTTGTTTTGATGTTAAATGATCATTATTATCGGATTTTATTTTGGCTTTGTGCAATGTCCATAGCTTTGTATAAATGTAGAAATGACACTTTAATTGATTTACTTAGATGTGGAAATAATAATTATTCAATTAATATTGTGTCTGAATGGGTTGCACATTCTTCTCACTTGCCTCATGCTATAACAACACTGTAATACATTATTTTGTATAAAGATACAATTGCTTAGTTTTGCCTGTCTTCGTCATCAGTCTATATATTTTAGTACCCTTTATCAAAAAGGGTACTACTTATAGTACTGTCTATCACAATGCATGTAGCTTTGGTCAGACATGCTGCCTCAATCTTTTATTAACGCTGTGGTTTTTAGTCGCAGGTAACAGTACTTTCACCACTGCCATTGTGATCTTGATCCCCACTACTACTACTACTGCTGCTGCCGCTGCTGCTGCTGCTGCTACTACTACTACTACTACT
>RQTK01000301.1:396059-421059 GCA_003991915.1 Elysia chlorotica
TATTATTATTATTATTATTATTATTATCATCATCATCATCATTATCATCATCATTATCATCATCATCATCATTATTATTATTATCATAATTATTATTATTATTATTATTATATCCTTACTCCTTTTACAATTTTGTAAGGGAATGTTGAGGTAGGAATCATTTGAACCTCTGGTTGGTTAATTTTTTTTTTTATATTTAAAACAAATCTTGTTGATTTTTTCTTGAGATTTTTTTGGTATGAATTTACTTAAATGGACATGTACAGAAAACGATCTTTTAGAAGCACTGTACAATTAAATGTAAAAAGAAAATAACATATTTGGTGAGAAAAGGGTAGAAAAAGTAGGGTCAGATATGCTTCTGATTTTCGTTGGTATTTTTTTCCTTCAAAATTTTTTTTATCCTCTTTCAAAAAAAAAAAAAAAGAGAACTTTAATGTTTCTTTTATTTTGTTTAAGACAAACGTCTTTTCTAAATTTTTTTATTTTGCGTCAGCTTAACCTGAATGGATCTTTTTAAACCTTTTTTTGTGGCAATGGCCATTTGTTTATATTACACATCCATCGCTTTTTGGCTTGTTGGGTTTTATGGAAGTGGCTTTGTAATAGCTTTTGTAATAACGCAGTTTGTCTTTGTAATAACTTATAACTGTGTGAGCCTTTTCTTTGGTTCTTGGCATGCTTAGTCCTCCTGTACCCCTATTTATTATTTTTCAAACGTGGTTATCTTTTTTCATCTTTGTAATCATTTTGAGTAATCAATCTTTTTTGTAATACACTTCCACCACATTGTTTGGCTGAAAGGCTTCTTCCAAGTTTCGCTTTTCTCTTGATTAGTGTTGGACAAAGAATCATCACGCACCGCAACGAAAAGCTTTCACGGTCATGCTTTGGAAGCTTTAATTATGCCGCCCTGGCTATGATCATGACCTTGTATGCTTTAGCAGATTTGATGGTAGGGTGCCTACCTATGGTGCAACTTAATGACTTATTGAATGTAAAAAAAAGTTGTTGAAATGGTTTGGTAGAAAATCATGTAAAAAATAAATCTTAAATACCAGGAATTGCTCTGGAAAAAGAAACAAGGGAAAAAAAACAACAACAAGAGAATACAAAAACTGTTTCAAATGGATCATAATAATGCTTTCAATGTTGTAATGGTTTGATGTTTTAACATTTCTGTCTGTATTGCGGAAGCAATTGATGTGGTTATCATTGGTTGAGTGTGAGGATTGCTGTGATGTTTTGAAATGAAATAAGTATATATATTTCAAGATTTATTTTACAGCAGGTTGATATCTACCAGCTTTCAAATGCAAATGTGACTGCAAACATCATCTTGAAGTTCATTACTCTTAATGAAAACTGGCCTAAATAATGCACCTGTTTGCCGTGTATGAATTAGATAAATTCCTTTGCATATTATATTAGGTAATTTTGAATTTTGATGAAGACTTCTTCACACTAGACAGATTTATACCTGGTAGAACAAGAAATAGATTTGGAAGTAATCATTCTGATATGTTTATTTTTGTACTTAGCTTTTTAAATTCTAGCTGTGATTTAGAATTTAAGTTATTTTTTTTTAATGAAGTTTATAATACATTGAAATTGAAATGTAGTCAAAGATATAGAAACTGGTAATAAAGACCTACCTAAAAATAAGAACGAAAAGTAAGTTGATGATACAACATTTGCCAGTCAGGATCATAACTTCTGACTACTCTTAATGGATTTTAAATGTATGCTGCTGCAGTAGAATGTTATAAAATCAATGGTGACACTAAAGGTACTGTTCGTGCACAACAAACGGTGGGGATAAAATAGCACACCTCGATCGGAGTAGTAAAATATCTTGCCTTGTATTAAAGCAAAGGTTTGAAGTAATAATGCCGCAGCATAAAGGTTAAGTAAACTCTTTCCAAGTTTCTTTGTCAAAGTTGCATAAAAATAATTACAATCTTTCAAAACTCTACATGTGTTATATTTGTAAAAGGGAATCATTCAAGACAGAATTTTAGCTTGTAATCAAAGCTATATTTATAAAATCTTTGATTTTTCAATTACATGGTTGATACTCTTGTTAAACACTTTTCAAACACTTTTCTTTTCACGCAACATTAGAGATTGCATTGCGATTGGAATGGGGAAACATCATATATATACATAACTTTTGATTGAAAGTCTTAACCCTAGCATTGGGACATGGATATAATGACAGCAGCATGCTACCAGCAACTCGTTGTATATATATCCTTGAGAGGAATGTGCATTGGCGTTGCCACCTTTCCAAGGGTCTATGTCATTCTGGTGTGGCGTTATCATTATGATTGGCAAGAATGCTGCTTGAAATGTTCAATGTTATATGGATTTGAAATGATTTCCTTTCTCTATATAGTTACTCACCTTCTAACAACCTTGAATATTGTAGTAAGTTTTCAAAAGGATTGGTGGTGGTTTACTCGACTCAAAACTGCTTAATGTTTCTCTAATCCATATCATTCCAGTACATTGTGATTTCATATGAACATTTTTCCCTCTAAAATTTCAATTGGAACGTCAATCTGATTCTGAATACTTTATGTTTTACAGCACCACACAATTTTCTTTTGTTTTTGACAATGTTAAAAGATTATTGTGTTAGTAAAAAAAGTAGGCCTGAGTTGTATGCTGCTGACAAATAAAAACCACAAAAAAAACACAAAACAAACCAGGCTCTGATGTTTGAAATACACTGTGCTAGATGAAAATATGAAAGCATTTGAAACAGTTTCATAGTGTGGTCAGTATAATAATAAATTTCTTGCACCAACAAATGCTCCTCAATGTATATTGTCCATCAGAAAGGACAATAAAAAAATATAAACACTCAACTGAATTTTATCTAAGATAGTTGTATAGCCATGACAAATTACTTGATGAAGCAATTGTCCTATCGTTAATTTTAATTTTGTAGAAGGGCAAGTCAAAACACAAGCCACTTGTAATATTGTTTATATAATTTTGTGGTTTAAAAAACTATACATGTATAACTTTGGTATTGCTGGCTCTTAAAAATACCCACGTTTATTATTATTTACGCGATTATCTCACTCTTTATATATATTATTTCCGCCACAGTTCCACTTCCCCTAAGCCACTTTAAAAATTATTGATATAATTATATTTATGTATATAACCATATAATTTGAATGCACCTTTATCTTAAAATTATTCCCTTTTAAAATATTGACATGATTACGTATATATGTACATAATTTATATTCACTGTGCTACAATTTTGGCATAAGTTATTTTTGCCACTTTTGAGATGTCTAATAAGATAGAGCTAAAACCTAATAGAGCATTTTGAATCTGAAACTTTATTTAGATAGATCTCGTTTTCACTGTTACATCAATATATTACTTTCACTTATGCAACAATTGTAGCACTGTGACGATGTATATATAACTCTATGTAACTTTGCAATGGTATTTCCTCCACAGCTCCCCCTCCCCCTGCAGCAGTGTCATCACCTCCCCCTCCCCCTCCGAGCGCTCCTCCACCCGCATCCGCCCCGCCTCCACCACCTCCACCATCGTCGGCAGCGGCTGGCTCATCGCGTGGCGCTCTGCTTAGCTCGATCTCCGGTTTCAGCAAGTCCGGCCTCAAGAAGGCTGTCACCAACGACAGGAGTGCCCCAAAGGTCTAGTCGCAGAGTGCCCAGGATTGGTTCCGGGTAAGATGGATAAAAGGGCAGTGCTGCTGAGTCAGGGATAGCAGCAAAGGTCTAGTTGTGGAGTACCCAGAGGTGGATAGAAGTAGAGTACCCAGAGACGGATAGAAGTGGAGTACCCAGAGATGGATAGGAGTGGAGCACCCAGAGATGGATAGGAGTGGAGCACCCAGAGATGGATAGGAGTGGAGCACCCAGAGATGGATAGGAGTGGAGTGCACCAAAGGTCTAGTCACTCACCAGGTAGAAGAACGATGGGAGTGTGGCAAAGGTTGAACAGTCGAGCAGTCTAATGGAAAAGTTCTGAGGGGTAGGAACCCCATAGTGCACCAAAGGTCTAGAAGTCTTGGATCATAAGCACAATGTTGTGCTTAGCTTACTACTCGTCTTAAGATAGAAGAATGAGAGGGTTTTTGACATTCGACTTACTACCCCTTGTTGCTAAGTACACAGGGATTGGAGACGCTCAAGAAAATATTTGGGTTTATGGATGGAGCTGCTTACTTTGAGTGGAGATTAATATAATGCATACATTGTGATAAATTTTATGTGGTGAAATCTACAGCAATATGACCAAAAAAAAAGCATACTCGCATGCATCTTCCCTTATTTCTTTATTTAACAGCAATCAAACAACTCCGCCCACCCACCATCTTTACAGATTCCAAACTTGATTTTAAGCTAGATGTATTTTTAATTATTTTGGTTTGATTTGTTGTTTTAACTGAAACAGCTTTTCCTTTTTAAATATTGTTTTCCAAAAAAAAACAAAAACCCATTACAAAACTGTCTATACAATTTGGTGGCTTCTGTAATTTTTATTTAACCAGTGTGCCGTTTAAGGATCAAATTTATGATTATTATCATTATATAAGACAAAATTAGTCAAACATATTTGTTGTTCAACTTTTTTTTACCTAACTTTGACTTGTTCTCAAACTGTTTCAAACCTTGACGATACACACATTCCCCACTAAGGCTCAAACCTGGAAGGACAATTTTCAAAATCATTTCATAGAATATTCTAGTAGAATAGGTTTTCTTATTTGCCCGAAATTTTAGGATTCTCATCCTGTTTTAAAGTAATATTTAGCGTTTTCATTTTCAAACCTTTTACCTATTTCACGCTTTCCACAAAAATTAATTTTTTTATCACATTAAAATCAGCACATTAAACTGTTTCATTTAATACATACTAAAAGTGATTTGTGAATCATCTGTTTCATGTTATTTGGATTTCTTAATATTTTTTTTTTATTACACTCCAAAGTATCAATATCCATGGACAAGCAGTCTAAATTGTAGCCATTATTATTCCTGCTCCGATGTTTTGTATTATTTAATTTTTGTGTGTGTTAATTTGTGGCACCTAAAACCATTATTAATCTTGATTTTATGCGTTAATATTTGTGCAAAATAAATATTTTTTTATTGAACCCTGTGACAACTGGTTTATATATTTTATTGAGAATGGGCCTTAGTTTAGGTAAAACATATTTTACATGGAACAATCATGTATTTTATAAATAACTTTTTATCCACCTACCACATGATATATTCCCATGGACTGCAACATAGTTATATTTTTACCAAATAATGCACTGATAATTGAAGTCTGTTCACTTTGTCAGCCCAAGGATACGATGTTTTAGGTTCGAGCCAAGTTCACTCAGAGAATCCGACAAATATCCGCCACATGTGCAACATGTACTCTTCAGAAATCTGTTCCAAATGTTGCTCTTTGTTTTATGGGACATGTTATCATCTTTTATTGCGCAGATATTTTGGTATTTATTGAATGCTGTTTGTACTTACCAAGACTGCTTAGTTTGAACCATGTTAAATGTTGCTTTATAAAAACCCGTGTTAAGACTGTGTGTCTTACCAATGTACCAAAACAATTTTTAGCTGACACAGCTTTGCAGCATACCATCAACCATTAATTTATAGTTGGAGGTCATTCAACTGAGGGATTTCAGTTTCCGTTATATACTTACGTCATATATTATTTCAGTTGTTTAGTCACAGGAGTGGGGTCTCCAGTTGATAGAGAATGCAGCCGCTAGTCAGGAAATCCAAGATTTGAATTATGAACTTATGTTTAACTTACTTTTTAACGTTTTCCCGTGATGCCTAAAATTATATTGTGCGCTCTTGTACTAGCACATTCTTTGCACTGAACTGCACACGTTCCATTTTAAAATAAATAAATATCAAAGCAATTACGTTTTATAAATTGAGAAACAAAAATGATTATGTGCACTCAAGTTTAAGGCCTTGAATCTTGCAATGCTAAAAGGTTGAAGTTAAAATCCCAAAATGACTAAATTTTTTCCATAAATTTCAAACAAACTTTCAGTAGATTGTTACATTAAGTAGGCTGTACCATGTCAATGCAGCTTAGATGAGGCAAGGCATCAAGGGCTGGTAAATCTGACAGAAAGTAGTAGATAACGTAGTCAAATCATTGCAATATATTCGTGTGCCATGAGACATTTATGTCACCTATTTAGTTTTTGTATAAATTTTATTTGCAAAGCAATAAAAGCAGAATAAGCGGTTTTCTTTCAGTTTCGTACTAGTAAGTCGGTGCATTAGAACCCTAACCACTGCAACAGACATTTAGAATTTGTGTTTTGTAACATGCATTCAATGTATATTTTTGTTTTGTTTTTGTCTTTGGTCTTTTTTAATGTAAGAAACTTTTTATATGTCATGAAATAAGTGTATTTCTTTCAAAATTAGGTTATAAAATCACTTGCGAGTTCTTGCCCATGGCTTTTTCATAATCTTTTTTGTTTTGTTTTTTTATACTTGGAAAATGTAAAACCAGCAAATTACTCTGATTTGAAGATGTTGACTCAACAGAGAGGCAAAAAAAATATTTTTCTGCATACATGTATTCTAAATATTGGAAAGTTATAAATAAATCATAAGAAGAACAAAATTGAGTCAATATGCATATATGTTAATAAAATAAACCAAATAAATGAAAATAGTGCTCCTATAAATACACACGTGGCTCTTTGTTTCACAGGGCGTCAAGAGGCTTAAACCAAATACAATATAAAAAAAAACAACCACAAATATTTTCAGATATATAAACAGTTTAATGTATTTGTACCCCATCACTGCATCAGAGTTCAGACCATTATTTGTGTATACTTTACTCAACTGTTGAGTTCAATGATGTGTGTATTCATTATTCTCATCGTCAATACCTCTCCACGCATAAAACTTTATCTGAATCTGGTTTGGTTTACCTGAGTTTTGGAACAAAGTTCAATTAAGCTGTCTTTTTTCTTTTCAAAACCTTAATTACAATACTATAATGTACTAGCAACTATTGCTATTACTATAGCACTACTATATGGCCAAAATAACCATGAACAACTTCTACTACAACAACAACTACAACAACAACAACAACAACAACAACAACAACAACAACAACAACAACAGCAACAACAACAACAACAACTACTACTACTACTACTACTACTACTACTACTACTACTACTACTACTACTACTACTACTACTACTACTACTACTACTACTACTACTACTACTACTACTACTACTACTACTACTACTACTACTACTACCACCCACTGCTGCTGTTGCAATAGTGCGGCTGCTACCATATTATCATCACCACTATTGATATTAATACACATATTACTTTTTTTGTTATGACTATGTTGGAATAAACCTTATAGCAAATAACTATAAGTATAACTGTTACCTGCACCACAAGTACTATATTTATTACCAATGTCATTATTTCTAAGGTAAATTAAACTTTTGTCCCATTTCATTGTCATCCATATGTGCCTGAGGATCATTATCATCCTCTGTCGACTGATACTAAAATGTCTCAGAAATTATATTTCCTTCTTGAAAAAAAAAAGAAAAGAAGAGGAGGATTTTTCAAATATTATCAATTCTCACTTATTGGAAGGTGTTTTTTTTTATTTTTCATTTTTCAATGATATAACCTAAGTGTATGCTCTTTTAATGTTTCTGCAACTGTTGTATGTATTAAGAAATATAAATATAAATTACATTCCCATGTAAAAAATTGTATGGTGCAATATTTTGGTTCTGATTTTGTTGTTAAAGTTTGTATAATTTAATACTGTTTTTTAAACACTATGGAATCATTTTCGAGTCAACTCTTGCTTAAAATCAATACCAACTGGATGAAGTCAAATCCTTTTTAAAGTCAACACTTTTTTCAAGATTCTATTGGTGATGCATACTCTACCATATTTTTTAAAGTGAAGAGGACAATCTTAATGTCATGTATTCCTAATTAATACTGGAGTTTTCAAAAAAATTAGATATTTAATCCCTCAAAAGAATAAGTAAGTTTTGTTTATGAAGATAAAATGTCACAAAAGCCACATTTTCAGGCACCACACTGTCTTTTCTTTCACAACAATGCAATGTTCTTGAAAAATGTTGTTATTGCAACATGCTCTGCCAAAGCAAATTCCATGTTTTCAGCAATCCATGGTAACATTTGCTTTAAATGTTCACGTTTTATTGTTTTGTATGTGAATAAAATATATACGTTGAATATTGAATTGTGTGCTTTTTTTTTTTCAAAAGCTGTTAAGCACATTTACAATTAACTCAACCATTCTCTCTATGTTCAAGGTAGTTATCAATACACTTATAACCAATTGACACAGATTCTCAAAATTTCCATTTTCATTGAAATTATCAGGTCTTTTATAAATATTAAAAAAAAATGAAAAAGAAACCGTAGGAGAGCACGTTTGTATAGACAATTTTTCCTATTTAAGGTTTCAAGTGATGCTTTGGTTTAAATTGAGATTAGTGGAAAGAATACCAATCTAACCAAAACGGGCGTATCAACATAACAGCTAGCACCTCTATTTAATGTCCAAGTTCACTTTAAATATAGGCTTATAGTGTTTCCCTTTTCAAACCGATACATGTATAGATATGGATCAAGCGATCTTTAAAAAAAAAAGCAACCTAGTGTATTTAAGGGGAGGGGTGTGGATCCTTGGTTCGAGCCGAGCTCTTCCCAACTGGTTGAGTTGGTGTCAGTAGAGTGAGGCAGACTAGGTGCCGGATACCCCGCTCTGGGGCCCGTCGCCGTAAAGGGCTTTTCGTGAGACCGAGGAAACTTTCAACTGGAGGAGAGCTTCGTAATTCCCGAACTAAGATTCGTTTTTCATCGTTATGTGTATGTGTGTATATATATATATATATACATATATATATATATATTTGAATAAAAAGGGTGTTTTTTTTCCTCACCACCTCACTAAACCTACTTGATAATGTTATTTGAGAAGCCAGTTATCAGGATCTTATTCTTAGTAACAGCGTTTGTTGTAACAATACGTACTTTTTGCGCCTTATTGTTTGGAATATGCAAAAAATTAAATGAACTTTACAGAAAAATGGAACCAAAATTGAACGAGGTGCATGTAACTCATATATTGAAAAATACTCGCCAAGATTGTATAAAGCAAAATCTTTTAATTCACACCAAACAAGAGGGACTGAAAATCTCAGCTTATCCGTTGATAGTCAATACTGATAGGATATTTTAAATTGCTACTTTTGATAAGGAGAATTTAAGTTGTATAACTAGTCATCATACATAATTGTTTTGGCGAGAATAAGCCATGTCACACAAATATTTGGTTACACAGACACACTATACATATTCTATATCAAAACAAGATACATCTATCACGATTGTGTTGTGAGAAGGCAACCTCCTTGTTTTTGAGAATTCAGAGTAAAATAAACGTACTTTGATCATGATGAATTCTCCAATTTGATGATGAACAGTTCAAAAAAGTTTAAGCAAGAGAGATAAAGCGCAAGAGACAATGAAACAATTAGCTTCTCAGTCATAGTAGGCATGTATGTTATATAGAGATAGAAACAGAAAACTTGAAACAATTAAAGTAGGTAAGAACATACTAATGTACTGGCACATCAAGTTACTGAACCAAACCATACCATACCATACCATTGAACCATGAGGCATAGTTGGAGTTTACATTTGGTGATATCTCGGCAAAGGAGCCTTAGATTAAAAGAATCCATCCATATCATTTTATGTTCTACAGTTAGTTTAATAGAACTAAATATCAACGTGACCTTGTTATAAAAACGTGCATCCTTTTTTTGGTGGGGAGGGGAGGGGATCTTGGTTTCTGAGGGTTGGGACATGGCTGAAAAACTTGTTGCCGGTGAAATTAAGGACTCTCTGGATCTTAACATTTCCCCTTTATTGCCTTAACTCCCATCTCTTACTCAAACACACTCTTTTTCACTTCTCTCTCTCTCTCTCTCTCTCTCTCTCTCTCTATCTCTTTCTACCCCGTTCTCGTTCTTCATTCTTGTCACCATTCCAAATTTTCTCCCGGTTTGTCTACACGTTTTTCTAGTTTTCATAATCGCCCCTCCCCGTTTTTTTCTCAAGACACTCACGCCAGCACACAACCACTAAGCACCAATAGATGGGTTAAATGGAAGCTAGAATACAGATTCGATTTCCAAAATAATGATAATAATAATAATAATAATAATAATAATAATAATAATAATAATAATAATAATAATGATAATGATAATGATAACTCAAGACACTCACACCAGCACACAACCACTAAGCACCAATAAACTGGTTAAACGGCAGGATTTACGTAAAGGATGGTGAAGCTAGAATACAGATTCGATTTCCAAAATAAAATAAAAACAATAATTAATAATAATAGTAATAATTGTATCTTCGTTGAGGTCATGTTTTTATGTACTCATTCATGTAATATTCTAAATATAAAGCTGGAAAGAGGAACGTCTTGCAAAATTTTGCACCTTCATTTTAAATCCCAACCAATGGAATCTGCATGGAAGAATTATTGTGTCACACAGCTTTCAAATAAACGACAAGTCTTGGAATTGAGACTGGGGTTGGCTTTTGGCTCTCTGTGACATTGAGCTTGATGCCGTCTCCTGATTGGCTGCGGGACTTCGGACTGCCTCGTTGTAAGAATTCCCCGAATCAGACATTCCTGGCGCATTTGCGCTATGACTGTTATACGTTGAAGAAGGCTGTGTACCGGCAGTTCTAAATCTATTCGATTCAGTGTTGGTTCGATTTGTCGAGACCACATTAGACCTGTCGTTGTTAGTGTTACTGTTAGCCATGGTATGAACATTTCCACCCTGGGACGAGTGTAAAGACTGCGGGTGATGTACGTTTTGTCCGGTGCTGCGTTGCGCGCGATTATTTGCCCCGATGCTGTTGTTGCTTCCGGTAGTACTTGTGACAACATCCGGTAGACTGTGGGCTGCTCTTGGTGAGACTTGTACTTGGATAGCGTTGTCACTGCGACGCGTTGAGGCATTAGTCCGGCTACCGACCATGTTTCTGTTGTTATTGCTGTTTATATTGCTGCTGTTATTGTTTGTGCTGATGGCTACAGCGTTATTAGCTTGGGCTGATACTCCTGGTGGCATATACGTGTAGGCTGGAGCGACGTTTCTCGACACTGATGGAATCTCGTTGTATTCCGCGGCGCCTGGTTGGGGGTTGATAGAATCGGAAGGGAGGAGTTAAAAAAAGAAGCAACAAAAACAGGGTTAAACTCGATTTATTTCAAACCAACAAACTTTGTTAAAAATTGAAACATTCCTTCAAATTACAATTTCTTTTTCTAAGAATGTGAGACAATGGGTCTTTCTAAATAAAAAGGAAATTCATCAATGTTACATGCAAACAGAGATTTTAGTTGGATTAAAGAGTTGTTCTGTAGATTTACTAGTAATATTTTACCACGGACATCATAATAATTGACTGAGGCGTTCGACTGATAAGACCAACATTTTTTCCGGGAAATTAAACGGTATAAACGGTTATCAAAGCAAAATAACTAGGCCTATTGATTACTTCGACAAATTCACTTCTTCTGGTGCCGATAATAACAGTGGAATTAACAACTAAACCCTATGCCTAAAAAATCATGTCTTCTGAAATGACAAAAGACAAACCCAATACCTAAAAAATCATGTCTTCTGAAATGACAAAAGTGGTTTGTTAGAAGTGATTTTGCTGACATGTAAAACACAGGGTGAGGAAGAGTGAGAGGTTTACTGGCAAGGATTTTGCGTATCTGGGTGGGGATAATTAAGGTGGCAGCTTCATTCTTTAAACCATAGAAAGATAGAAAAAAACCTTATTCAGATTGGTCAGCCCCAAACGAAGTGATCATGTGTCACCCTAGTCCCCGTAACAATAGCTCTGTGAGCGCTTTTTGTGAAACGTCTCACCAAATCTTTAGTCTCTGGCCAGACGCTACCTAATATTATTTAATTGTGTGGCTATTTTCTGAGATCCGTTAAAACCTGAAATCATCCAATCAATGCAAATTCATGTACGCTATCGTGTTTCAAAGATACAGTGGTTGCTTCAACCAAGGCGTGAACTACGAGCAAACCCCAAGAGGTCTACGTTTCTGGCACCTGCGTCAACGGGAACTGTCCCAAAGATAATGACATAGATCCTCTGCCGATTCAGAATCTATTCAGGTCAGATCAATAGTGGAAGAAACGGTTCTTGGACAAGGATAAAGGCGCAATAAAAACCGGCGTAAAATGGGATTGAAAGAGAGAAGGATTTATCAGACTCCAATGAGTATTGACTAACTTGGGTATGTTAATACGTGTAATTAAAACTTTACAAGCTCAAAAGGTATAATTATGATTATCCAAAACCATAAAGATATATGTCTTGAAACCATAGATTTATAATAACACAAACTATTTCGGAGAGTGTCAGTAAAGTAATGTACGGGAGGTATACTGCTCTGTCTCAAACCCAATGGTGACAGCCCTACGTTTATGATTTCTGTTTGTCTGTTTCTGTTTCTGTCCGTCAGTTGATCTATTGTCAAATTCAAATCCAACCTAACATGGAAACTGGAAAGATATTGCACGATATCACCCAAACAAAAGAGAGAGTTCCGTCAAAATGAAATAGCTGGTACATGTATATATGCTTTAAAATTCTTTCATAAGGATTAAAAAGAATATTTGTTATGATTACATTCATGATAAACTCTTATATGAATAGGACGCCTTTCTAAACTAGAACTGCCATCTAAATCGGACCATTCATAATAAAAGTGTACACAATAGTTAACATATCTTTTTATCGTTGACCTGCCAAGCAATTCAGCGCATGAATTTTAAAACTTATATGAACGATATTCAAAATTTAGAAAAAAATAAGCAAAACCAAAATCAACAACAACAATAACAGCAACAACAACAACAACAACAACAACAACACCTACAACAACAACAACAACAACAATCAAACGAATAACAGCGAAACACAAACGTTTCATTGCCAAAACAAACATACCATTAAAAAGATCAGGAGCTCCTCCGATTCCAACCACCTGGTTATGGCGCAGGCCGGGAATGGGCGTGGCCACCTCTTTGTACTCTGGTGGAGGGCTCCACGGAATGTCTCTGTTTACGGGGCATATGATCTGATCTCGGCCCCTGCTGGCTTCATAAGATGGTGGGTGCACTGTAACAACATGGAGACATACAAGTCAAGAACCACCTCTCAGAAAATTATCGTTTTCATTAATTTGAAATATTTCATGATAGCTTATCGTTACTTGTGAGGCCTGGGGGCAAACTGGCTTAAGTGGTAGAGCGTTGGTATCATGATCGGGAGGTCCGCGGTTCGAATCCCACGATCGTTAAAAATTTATTAATCCAATTTCGTCCCCTGTTGCTGGTTGGATCGGTGTCAGTATAATAAGACCAACTGAGACAGGACTCCACATCTCCCCGCCCTGTCTCGTGTGTGGCAGCGTACAAAATTTCAGACGTCAGTTTCTGAGCACTTCTACAATATCGCCTATGTAGTGCTGACGTTCAACGTTAAACCAACTAAATTCAACTCTACCCCATGAGGCCTTTCCTCTCCAAAGTTAACGATGCCCAAGACGAATATGGTAATAATAGTTTCAAAACTATTATAACACAAAGACTGCCCACCACAGGTCTGCTCTATAAGTACGACCATTTATTGTGATTCTTGGCTGAGTAGTATTGAATACCGAGTCAATTACCCAAGTGCTCACCCCCCCCCCCTGTTTCTCTAGAACTAGGTTCTTGTCGGCAATGAAAAAATAACACTATAGTCAAATTGAGTATCTCAGGGTTTCAGTGTTCTGTTTGTTCTAAAATCCCATACATAATTATGTCCAAGTGCACCAGACAGGGCATGCCGCGAAATGAAATTCAGCCCATGAGAAATTCACATAAAAGTGTCAGACGTCCGTCTTGGGGCCCGTCCACAATATAGCCTATATAGTGCTGACGTTGGACGTTAAACCAACTCAACAACAACAACAACAACCCCCCACCCCCTTTTTCCCCTCTGCAAACACACATACACATGCACACATGCGCGCACACACCTAAATCACTCTGGGATATATACAAACAAAAACGAACGATAAAAGTATATGAAAAGCGTCACTTCTTTTTCTCCGAGATTCGAGCACGCATTAATAAATTATTTTGTATAGTCGTAACAGACGAAACAATAATTATCGTTGTTGACATGTGATGGAATTTAAAATTGCCTTTATTACTCTCTTACAACCGCCCAACACTATTAGTTCAACCGCTGGGACTAAAATAGAACAATACCTGAATGTCTAAATCCATTTTAGAGTCGCCATTGATTACTTATTTTTTTTATCACAACAGTTTTATCGGCCTGTCTCTCACGTGTTCTGTATTTAAATATCTTGAAGTATCATAAATATGTATGAGTGCCTATTCGAATAAATCTTTTTTCTGCAGAGAGTACATGGACTGACATAGATATATCCCTTTTTCCAATTTCCGAAGCTCCTTCTTGTAAGTCTAATTCAAGTAAAGAATAGATCCACGTTTGGACAGATGGGTGCGAGCCGGCTGATGTGGTAGAGCGTTGGGTTTCTAGGCGGGAGGTACGCGTGCTCTGCCATATGATTTGGCAAATTGGTTATCAAATTTCGTCCTTTACCGGTTGGGTGCCGCTATGTCTCTCTTGGGGTAGCACATCAAATTTTCTGACGTTAGCCTTAAGACCCGTTTCCGTATAGGATTTTCCTTGGGAACCCAGGATACATAAAACTAGGAACACGCTTATCTCCTACTCCAGGATCACTACTTCAGGAGAAACATGCACGCTACAACGTTTTTTCCTATTCCAGGTCACTGCTCCAGTTGGACTATGTACTCTACAACGATATCTTACTTATGACTATAGCTATGTCATGTGATACAGAACTCCTAAAAGTGCAAATACTCAATACTGAGAGCTTCTTAGCCTTATGATATAGTATAGGAAAGCTATCGACTCGGCCCTTTAAAGAGTTTGTAATTTACTTTACATAAGCATTATGAGAAGGCTAGGGCACTTCTAATGTATTAAACAGGCCCACCTTTTCAAAACAAGGGAGAAACCTTGTGTTTTAGGTTATGAATTATTTTAAGAATAGTTTAATTCATGCGCTAGTCTCCAGTCTGTACGTCGTATTTTAATTCTTGCCCTTATTATAATACATGCGTAGTTTTATCACAAACACGACAGCCACTTCGTATAATACCCAATGATTAGTTTCATATTTTTTTCAACTTTAACTATTAGTTTTAGAGTGAACCATTTCGCTATTTAAGTGAAACAAAGGAAAGAGAGAGAGGAACACACACACACACACACACACACACTCACACTCACATAGACAGAGATAGCGAGGGAGAGAGATATTGAGAAATGGAGGGGGAGAGATAAAGACAGAAAAAAAGAAAGAAAGAAAGAGAGAGAGAGAGAGAGAGAGAGAGAGAGAGAGAGACAGAGAGACAGAGAGAGAGAGAGAGAGACAGAGAAAGAAAGAAAGAATGAATTAGAGAGGGAGTGAGAAACGAAGAAAGAGAGAGAGAGAGTGAGAGTAGAGGAAGTCTCACAATTATCCATACCATTTTCCAGTCTTCAGGGTGTTTAATCTTGGCTGTAAGTGTTTAAGATATTCTGCCGAATTCAATTTATTAGCTATGTGAAATGGTACAAATCTAAGTAAAAGTATGTAATAATTTAGATGAAACAGGCTTTAGCTACCATCGTAGTTTAAACCCTCTTACAAAAAACGCAAAGAATACCATAATTATGGTTTCTCGTGTACTATTGGTAGCTAGGTGCAAATTGGTCGCAAAAACACCCCAAATGTGTTTGTTTTGCATTGTTTACATTACGGAAAATAAGAGAACGAACCTTAGCCTTCCTCTAAACAAATGAAGAACAAGAGCAAATGTCTAGAGCATCTAAAACAGAAAAACTGATTATTCAAATCGCTCACGTCCATTTTATTAGATGGGCCAACTAGGAAAAATCTGTGTAAATTCTATCAAATCGGGCCCCCACAATGCAAACGATTCTAGTTGTTGCAGAGAGTGTGAAATACATGTAGTAAGAGATTTCATTAGGATAATGTTGCGTATGTCTGAATAATTAAGACGGTAGCATCCTTTTTTCAAAGCTTAGTAAAATCTCTGTTTGGAGATTGGTCAACGACCTTTATTTCAATAAAGAAATAGAGTGAGCGCTCGCCAAGTTAGCTTCCCGTATCAACAGTACTGTGAGCTCTTTTTGTGAAACGTCTCACTAAATCTGTAGTCTCTAGTTCTACTGGTCACTCAGGGAGGGGGGGTCCAGGGGTAGAACATCGGCATCCGACGCAAAAGGTCCCGAGTTCAAATCCTGGCTGTTGCGTTCCATACTGGTTGGGTCGGTGTCAGTATAATGTGATGGGCTGAGACAGGGGTCATGGTATCCCCGCACTGTCTCGTGTGTGGCAGCACATAAAAATGTCAGACAACCCTCTTGGGGCCGGTCCACAACAAAAGGTCCCGAGTTCGAATCCTGGCTGTTGCGTTCCATACTGATTGGGTCGGTGTCAGTATAATGTGACCGACTGAGACAAGAGTCAGTGTATCCACGCCCTGTCTCGTGTGTGGCAGCACATAAAAATGTCAGATATCCGTCTTGGGACCCGTCCACAATATAGCCTATATAGTGCTGCTGTTGGACGTTAAACCAACCCAACCCAACTGCTCACTCACCCATCTGGGCCCGCATGAAGTCCGGCGCTGGCGCTCCTCCCTGAGTCGCCTCTCCCGGATGATGCGCTCGTGCATCTTGTCCTGCTGCCGCTTCACGCAGTAGATGACCATGATCGCCAACAGCAGCAGCGCCACCACACAGGCGATGGCGATAGCCACGTACACAGACTCGTCCGGCATGACTTGTAAAGTGCCGGTGTAGCACGCCACACGGACTCATCGACTAACGATACTCAGAGTCCACCTGGCGGCCGCCAGACAGACTCAGAGAGTATCTGTGGCGGCCGCCAGAAACACTCTATCTACGCGAAAAAGACTCTAATTTTTCTGTAGATCTAGCGGAGAAATGAAAGCAGGATTGCCAGTTTGGCTCTTTAGAGACCAAATTCCCAAAAAATGGAGAATTTTAAAAAAAACTCATGGCTCAAAAAAATATATTTGGGGAATAGGGGATTTTTAAAGAAATTTATTGCTCTTAGCAATTTAAAATCAAGTTTTGTTAGATCAAGACAAAAAAAGAAATCTAAAACTCAACAAAATGTACGTTTCTTTTCTTTTTAAGGGAATCACAGACTTGGACTACTAGGCATACTAGCTCAATGCCTAGGATAACCTGCAGGCCTAGCTTAGTAAAAGACTAGGTCTGACTTCTTGGGCAAGTGGTTCCAGTTTTTAATGTTTTCATTTCTGAATTTTCCCAAACCCATGTAAGCTTTACTGACGTTGAAGCCACGCGCCATTCTTTGCTTTGTGTTTCAAAAAGATGTGACTGTGTTGTTTAGTTTACAAGATCTATATGTAGTTTACTGGGCTATACAGTGTGGACTGCTATATATTTTTCATCTGTTCGGCTTTTTGCATTAACATTTTTAAATCTATCTGGATCTAGATCTTGTGTCAATATTGAGCGTTGTGGTCTAACTCTAATCTAGATCTATTTTTCGTCTTTTTCTTCCGTGTGGACTGGTGTTCTCATTGTTGAGTATTTCACTAATGCGCATTTTAAAAATCGATCCAGCCAGTGTCCCAGGGAATTGAAAATTTATGATACAACAAAAAGGGGGGGGGGGGGGATTTTTATTAAAAAGGCATGAGCTCAACTCCAACTGGCAAGCAAGTGTTCTCGGGATTTGGATGTCACGCCAGCCATGATTGCTCTTCATTCCCCGTGGAACCTTTATGGTGCTCCTTTGATGAGTAAACCTAGTATAGCTACGTCTTTGTCCCCAACGTGTGAACCTACCCATTGGGAACAGGAGCAAGAGAGGGAAGCTGACGAAGCTGTGATTCAATACCTGCTTTTAAAGCCCAGAGGATCGCAGAAATCTTGTACATAGTCGTTCTTTTCTGTTAGTTATATTTTAGTCAAAGAATTACAACAAAAATCATCATGTTTATTTCTGTGTGCAGCACCACAAAGAGATTATATTGAAAGAAATAAACAGCAATATGCAGAGTATTGGATGTAAAAGAAAGCCATACTTCGTAAACTACTTTACATGTGAGTGATCCTGTATGCTTACATTTTCTCGTCGCAAAGGCTAGACTTAGATCATTGTGCTACCTTAATTTTTTGTGAGTTTGTAGACCAGATGCCATATAACTCCATGGTTTTCACATCTAATTATGCACCGTTAAAGAAAGGTTAATTAAAGCAGTACAATAGTAACAGTAGTAAACATGATGACTGTATATAATAATTTGGCCCCTAAACTCTGGTCTCTGGGGATTTTTGAAATTGAATTTGGCCCGAAGCTGAAAATGTATCTGGTAACCCCGCGTGGGTGACTGAATGTTAGAGATCTAAGTAAACAAAATTTTGGCGGAGTTGAGCTTTTCACGCATTCTGAATCGTCTAAAATGAGTTTCTATTAGTTGCGATGAATAAATATGAACGTGAAAGCTTAAAACGTATGCACAACTTAAAAAAAAAGATATTCTGTTATACATTTTCAGTTCTCTGGCTCAACAAAAAAGTCAGAGTCGGTTTCGCGTAGATAGAGTGTTCCTGGCGGCCGCCACAGATACCAGAGAGTGCTTTTGGCGGCCGCCAGAAAGACACCTGAGTATGGCTGGCAGCCGCCAGGCGAACTCTGAGTAGCCCTGGCGGGCTGGTCAGGGTGGCGTGCTACACCGGATATATCTAAGGACGTAGAAACAGAGGAGACGTTAAAACCGGAGAGAGGGACCAATTCCAACCCACTACCAGTTCGTAGAACAACCTAGATATAAACATGGTTCGTATACTTACAATGTACAAATACATCTAGGCTAGGCCTTCAACTTGTGTTCAATCAAGTCATGAAAGTCCTATTGAAAATGTAACATACATACAGTAGGCCTAACGGGATTTTTTTCGGCTAGAGGTTGAAAAGGGAATGAAGAACAGGTAGCATACAGAAAAGTAAACGTGGTTTGGTTGCAATGGTTTCACTTTCATTTAAAAAAAAGAACACTTATGACAAAAGTTGATCAATTAATCTTTACATCATTGCTGCTTACTACATTATCACCCTTTTGTTGTTGTCAAGTAAAATCTATTAAGTTGAAAAGAGGAGCAAAATATAACGAATCCACTTCCAAGGTTTAAATGACAATTTAATACGTTGTTGCTGTTTTTTCAGACATCTCGTAGTAGGCCTACATGCCTTCATGAAATGTAAAGTAATTATTGTTCCGAATCCAATAATGTTTTCAAACCACATCATTGAGGATTCTTCAGTTTCCAGTGTAGTGACTTAGTGGGGGGGTACAATTACAATTTCCAAAATCAATGATTCGTGAGTTGGTTGGTTTATTGATTGGTTTCTTAACGTCCAACGTTAGCAACCAGGCTAAATGCTGGATGGGTGCCAAGACTAGCGTCTATCCATTGTACGTGCTAGAGACAGTTACATGAAGTTAATACTTTCTAACTCATGCGGTCCTTTGATACTGACATAGACCTACACACGAAATTTGATATATATGAAATTGTATGCTCGTGGGTTTCAAACCGGGTACCTCTCATTTGGGAGTTTCACCACTAGTTACAAGCCACGTAAAGATACTATATTGACTTCGCCCCCGGGGGGGCGCGGTGGTCCAGGGGTAGAACATCGGCTTCCGACGCAAAAGGTTCCGAGTTCGAATTCTGGCTGTTGCGTTCCCTACTGGTTGGGTCGGTGTCAGTATAATGTGACCGGCTGAGACAGGAGTCATGGTATCCCCGCCCTGTCTCGTGTGTGGCAGCACATAAAAATGTCAGACAACCCTCTTGGGGCCCGTCCACAACAAAAGGTCCCGAGTTCGAATCCTGGCTGTTGCGTTCCATACTGATTGGGTCGGTGTCAGTATAATGTGACCGACTGAGACAAGAGTCAGTGTATCCACGCCCTGTCTCGTGTGTGGCAGCACATAAAAATGTCAGAAATCCGTCTTGGGACCCGTCCACAATATAGCCTATATAGTGCTGCTGTTGGACGTTAAACCAACCCAACCAACCAACTCTGCTCACTCACCCATCTGGGCCCGCATGAAGTTCCGGCGCTGGCGCTCCTCCCTGAGTCGCCTCTCCCGGATGATGCGCTCGTGCATCTTGTCCTGCTGCCGCTTCACGCAGTAGATGACCATGATCGCCAACAGCAGCAGCGCCACCACACAGGCGATGGCGATAGCCACGTACACAGACTCGTCAGGCATGGCTTGTGACCACAGCTGGATGGACTATTAGTCCTGTCTCCCTTTTGAGAAAAACTATCACTTCTACCTTAGTACTTATTGATAAACTTTCTGTCCTTCGATGGGTGAGAATGAGAGCTAGACGGACTAACAATTCTACCTTAGAACTTGTTGATAAATGTCCTTCGGATAAATTTTCTGCCCTTCGATGAGTGAGAATGAGAGCTACAGGGTCTATAAGTTCTACCTTAGTACTTATTGATAAATGTCCTTCGATGAGTGAGAATGAGAGCTAGAGGGACTACAGTTTTACTTTATAATTTGATAAACTTTCTGTCCTTCGATGAGTGAGAATGAGAGCTAGAGGGACTATAAGTTCTACCTTAGTACTTATTGATAAATTTTCTGTCCTTCGATGAGTAAGAATGAGAGCTAGAGGGACTATCAGTTCTACCTTAGTACTTGTTGATAAATTTTCTGTCCTTCGATGAGTGAGAATGAGAGCTAGAGGGACTATCAGTTTTATCTGTTTTGACTCGGAAACTTTTCTGCTCTTCGCTTAGAGCTGGGAGGTCTATTGACTATCTTAGTTCTGAGTTACACACTTTTCTGCCTTTTGCTTAGAACTTAAGTACAACTCTATCTACGTTTCTCTGTGGTGAAAATTAAATCTTCAATTAGTTTTCAAACCCCTAGGTTCTTAGAATGCCTTTCCGAAACGGGGGTAGTTACAAAAAATCGAACCGCGGTCCTCCAGCTCAACAATCTTGAACTATATCAAACTGATATCTGAGCTTCATGCTCTCCTCATTTTGAGCATGTAACTTTTTTTCGCGACATGTTTTTATAGAACTACTTTCTCCAAGCTATATTAAAGTTAAATTGTGCATTGGTCATGAATACGTTTAAGGAGGGATCCTTTAGTTTTAAATGTAGTCCAACTAACACACGCTTAACTGAGGTGTGTTATTAATACATTTTCGATGAGGCAAGTGAGGCGTTTTCACATGAGTGTTGTTGTATTGGCAAGTTGGAATGTTTAACGCAATTCAGGGCGTTCTTGGTTATGTATTTCTGGCCATTCACCATTGGTAGGAATATTCAACCTACATTCATCTATAACTGCACCTAGTCCAACACTTTTTTGGCAATGGTGTGTAATCTTTGGAGACCATTCTGTTAGAGATCAACCAAACCGCCTGCCTGAAAAGAATACAAACGAAAACTTTACAAAATGAAACTAATTGTAAAAATCCAGATTGTTTTGCTTTACTGAAATAAAAAGTAATAAATTAATAATTATTTCGAAAAAAAAACACACCTTGAACAATTGGACATGCATTGTTTTTTCAGCGATTTTACTTTCATTTTCTCTATTTTTTAATTATATGCCATCTTTCAAAAACCTGTTTAAGTAGATCTAGATTTAATTTTGCAAGGCTGTTTTTTTACCAGTCTGATATGGCGCACAGAACCTCAAAACAGGTCTATGTGCCACTTTTGGAGAGGGGGGGGGGGGGGGGGATCACCGCCCAGAAAGGTTTGCAACGCTTGGTTGGTTTCAGTCAGAAGAAAGTACCTCTTCGATGGATCAATAGTTTCTAATTGACTAAATCAAATCATAATAAGATCTGATCGAGTATAAGTTAATAGCTTTAGTATATTTTTAAAGTGAAGATTCATGCTCCGTCTCTTCTCTTGACGAGTGAAACTTATAAGAAATGTACAGAACCAAACATTCAACCAGCTCTTTAAAAAAGAGTTTACGGATTTAAAATAATCGTATTTAACTAAGGTTGAATAACTCTAAATATTGTTGTGATAATTATACGAAAACCACATAGTCACGGATGTAATAAATTAGGACCATAATTGTAAATACAACAACAAAAACCAAACCGCAGGAATGCTTGAAAAAGTAAATCACTAAGAAATATTTTTTCAGTGGTCTTGGGTCAAATTGATCAGTTGGATGAAAGTCAGTAATAGGCCTATATCATTCACTTAAGACATCTATAGCTGACAAAACAAAAACTAATCATAATTCAGCATAAATATTACTTTTGAATAAACTAAATCGATTTTATAATTACACAAATTGTTTATAATTTGGGCACACACACATTACTTTAAATGCATTAAACTGGTTTTATAATTATATTGTTTATAATTCAGCACGGTTATCACTTTAAACGAACTAAACTGATTAAATAATAAATACACTACGTTTCGATAATATGACAACACCAGCAACATTACATTTCAAGGCTGTACATAATATTATAAAACCATTTTAATTCGTTTAAAGTAACATTATGTGCGTGCCCAAATTATGAACAATGTGTGGACCTGTTTAAGTAGATCTAGATTTAATTTTGCAAGGCTGTTTTTTTACCAGTCTGATATGGCGCACAGAACCTCAAAACGGGTATATGTGCTACTTTTGGAGAAGGGGGGGGGGGTGGGATCACCGCCCAGAAAGGTTTGCAACGCTTGGTTGGTTTCAGTCAGAAGAAAGTACCTCTTCGATGGATCAATAGTTTCTAATTGACTAAATCAAATCATAATGAGATCTGATCGAGTATAAGTTAATAGCTTTAGTATATTTTTAAAGTGAGGACTCATGCTCCCTCTTTTTTTGACGAGTAAAACTTATAATAAACGTACAGAACAAAATATCCAATCTGCTCTTTAAAAAAGAGTTAACGGATTTAAAATAATCGTATTTAACTAAGGTTGAATAACTCTAAATATTGTTGTGATAATTATACGAAAACCACATAGTCACGGATGTTATAAATTAGGACCATAATTGTAAATACAACAACAAAAACCAAACCGCAGGAATGCTTGAAAAAGTAAATCACTAAGAAATATTTTTTCAGTGGTCTTGGGTCATATTGACCAGTTTGATGAAAGCCAGCAATAGGCATATATCATTCACTTAAGACACCTATAGCTGACGAAACTAAAACTCACCATAAATCAGCGTAAATATTACTTTTGAATAAACTACATTGGTTTTATAATTCCACACATTGTTCATAATTTGGGCACGCACATAATGTTACTTTAAATGCATTAAACTGGTTTTATAATTATATTGTTTATAATTCAGCACGGTTATCACTTTAAACGAACTAAACTGATTAAATAATAAATACACTACGTTTCGATAATATGACAACACCAGCAACATTACATTTCAAGGCTGTACACATGTGTTTACCAGAGAAAATCAAAATCATAAAAGTGGCTTCACCAGGACCGAGGCTGGCGGGCCTGCTAACAGGGTCTCCCCAATCCCAGATCAAACGGTGCCTGGGTTTAACTCCCTGACGCGTTCTGAATAGACCTGGATCAAGACCGGCACATCCAGATAGAACTGTAGATCTAGTCACTGTAGTCCGCAGTGGGAGGGCTGGGGCTACTGTCCAGGACCCATATCGATCCCAGGAGACGAACCGCCAAGCCGCCAAGACCAACACTTATCAGAGTGTACATGTTAGCGAAACACGTTTAAGAAAGCCGCGTACAAATTCAATGCGGTGTTTTTTCGGGGGTAAGGTTGGCAGGTCTGCGGGGAGGGGTAACACGAACTTAAACAAGTCACCAGGCAAGTGACAATCACGTTCAGAAGACTGGCTATAGCGCTAATGATATGAAGGGGTTTCGTTGGTTGCTTTAGCTGCCTCATGGAACCTTTCCTTCCCCAACTCACTGTTAGTGTTACCAAATGTCACCCGCCCTGATTTGTTTCCAGCCCGGCTAAAACTCGAAAACATATCCTGGATACGCTTGACTGAACATACTGGATCGCAGGAAATTGATCAAACGGTGGAGGGGTGGGGGGTAAATTACTTACATATACCTCGAACACTACCACAGCGATATATTCAACGTGGGTCAATGAACAGTCAACACCCCCTCGTGCTAACTGAATTATTATGTGGACTGCCAAAGCCTAAATTAAGATATCAAAATAGTTGAGCTAGGAATAGACTTTCCCGAACGAATCATCATCCCATAAGTCTTCGCTCAAGAAAGAAGAGGGATACAGGAAACGTGCACAAGGGATTTAAATAGAGGGCTCAATTATTATCGACACATCTAACGTCTGTTTCTTTAAATTGCATCTGACTCTATTTCAAAACGATCAGTTGATACTGCGATTAGAATTACATTAAAAAGGGGGAAAATGTAACAATGCATAATCTAAGTTTTATAGCAGCAGAATATCGGATAGTCTTAAATCTTTGGATTTAAAGGTCCAGATAACATTAATGCGTAGTTAAACATAGAAATAAAAATGGACACAGTGATGGATAAATATTCTATATTTTGAATGATATTTACAACAGACACATTTTTTACTCTGACGAAAATACTTCTCATGAAAATCCCCTTGAAATCAAGAGCTTTTATGGAAAA
>RQTK01000301.1:423559-432639 GCA_003991915.1 Elysia chlorotica
CCACAATGGAGCTTTGTTGACAGCGTTACACCGCTCTATTATTTGATCAATGTCGTGACGAAGCAAACGAAAAGAAAAGTTGCGTCAAGTTGACGCATAGAGATCAGCTGTAAACGATCCCCCACCTTTTTTTTTTTTTAAAGAGGAACCCCCCCCCCCCCAACCCCACACACACAAAAGTCCACCGCGTGTATTATGATTATGACGTCCATAGCTTCAAGGCTTTCAAAGATAGGCCTTTACAGACTTGGTTGCCGTCTCGAGTTCGTGAGATTTTGCTCCAGCGAAATTTGAATTTAAATGAAAAGTTAGAATTAATTTAGCTTCTGATCACAAGTAACGCTTTCTAAATGATTCGACCTGTAGGCGCATGACGCTCTAATACTAAACTAAAGAAAAGTGGAAACATAATGTGAAACCAATATTAATTAAAAAAACAAATCAAAAAACACAAAAAAACTAACAAAAAAAAACAAACAAAAAACAAACAAAAAAAACAACAAAAACAACACCATTAAACAGAAGACCCTGGATTTTTTCCATCTTCCATTTGAAAACATTTATTTACTTCAAGAAAAATTATTTTAGTTAAAGTACAATATCCCTTACACACACACATATATACATAAATATACGAAAAGGCAAAAGATAAAAATGATCAAAATAATTGAGAATGAGAGCTCATTCTCAACGTATTTTGTTGCGTTAAACCTTAAGGCAAAGATTTAACATAAATGTAATGAATTTACCTCTATCAAAGTGCTTTGAAGGACTTATTCAAAAGCTTTAGATAGTCAGGTTCTAAAGGTTAAAAAACAGAGATCAGAATGACGTCATCAAAACGCTTGAATTCTAAGTCAGTTGCACAAATGTAATCATCTGAAGGAATATTTTAACAACCCCCCCCCCAAAAAAAAAACAAAAACAAAACAAACACTCTGTAAAAACACAAATTCACCTCTTAAGTTATAGGCGGGGCGTGAAAAATGAAAATGAACGAAGTAATATCATAATATAACTATTGTATTACAAATTTTCGGTTTTTCATGTCATTTATGACGTTGGAGATCCTTGCTCGCCTCTCTGCATGTGACAAGTTTTCTCAGCGAACATAATTTATTGTTTGAGTACCGAACACAATCTGCGAAGTTGCTAAACCCGTTTGCTCTTTTTTCTACCACAGCTTTTCGTTAAATGATTTTAATTTTTAAGCTGTCCAAAATATTGTGCTTTATTTTTCTAATATCATTGTGTAATGAATTGGCTTATTATAATGAAAATCGTCGGTCTAGGCCGGTGTTATAGAAACGCAGAATCGCACAGTCATGGAAGGAACAAATATTCAATCCAACTAAATCCAACATAAAATATCTGTTCAATGAAATCCAATGGCACACACACACACACAAAAAGGATAACATTGTAGTGATAACTTGAACTGTAAACATAGCCAATGGCAATATAAATAAATATGTTAATAAGTTACATTCTAAAGTTTAAATTACTACTTTTTTCTTTGTAGAGTGAAACTTTCCCCCAGTTCATGGAGGATCCTATGCAGCGATGGGTCCGAAGACTAACGTCTGACAAATATTCGGGCTGGCATACAGACGCTGGGAGGACACCAGGACTTCTGTCTCAGCCGATCACACAATACTGACACCAAATACAGAATATTTCCGAACATGGAGAGGTGTTACCTAAGTAAGTTGGGACAATATTAAAATAAAAAACAACAACAAACAAACGACAACAAACAAACAAACACCAAAATAAACCCCTTATATCTGTGGGGTTATAAAGCTTTTTCTTTTCTTTTTTTTTTTTTTAAACAAAACCAGTTTCCATTTCTATAGTTATCTTAGTTTAAGAACACATTCTCCTAAATGCAGCCATTTTTTGAAATAAAAAATGAAATATTAGTTTAACTCCTCAGACATGTGTATTAGATCATAATTAGATAGGGATAATGTAAAACAATTAAAAAAAAAAGATGTAATAATCTGTTTGGCATCTTAATTTTTCAACGATATTTTTTTTCCTTAAGTTTTTTTTTTAAATATTATCTATGAACCATATTATCTGAAAATTAGTTTACATAAACTTGACATAAATATACAAATTGTATTGACGGATTAGTATATTGATAAAATAGATATAGCAGATTTTGTGGTGTAGTATATAGGCCTACATAAAAATAGCGATTGGAAAATGTCGGAAAAAACCGATCCCTCTGTATTTGATAAAAAAGACAACTTAGAGAAACATCCTTCGATTTAACATTGTATCTAATAATAAACTTTCTGCAATTCAAATTGAGCTGAATCTGATTTTAAAAATAATATCGGCATTTATGTATCCATTTTAGTTTTGAGAAAACGGCCAACAAAGAAATTGCAAAGGCTAAATCAAGGGGGTAAATTGTATGGTAGTGATCTAGAGAAAACAAGGTCTACAACCTGTATTTTAGCAATAGGATTTATCGGTAAGAAATCAGAGAATTTCATTCATATTCAGATGAAGAGTTCGGATATCGACCATTTCAATGATATATAACCTGCTATAGTTGTCAAATATTGTAGTGAAATGAAATATTCAACATGAAGTGAACAGATTTTGGGGTAGGGAGTCATGTAGAAATTGTAAAAAAAAACGATATTTTTACGACTGCTTTCACAACAAAACAAAACAAACAAACAAAAAAAACCCAACTAAATCTCCTAATCTGTGTGGTTGTAAAGCTTCTTTATAACTAAACCAATTGTCATTTCTATAGTTATCTTAGTTTAAGAGCATCTTCTTTTAAATGCTGCCACTTTTTGAAATAAATAATTAAATCGTAGTTTTACTCCGCAGACACATCTGTTGGGTCATTATTAGATAGAAAAAAAATTAAATTTTTTTTTTCTATATTCTTGAAGAACTACAGAAGCCAAGGAGACCATTTCTGTGAGAGGTGAAAATGATCAATTATTTACCCGCAGATGTCTATAAGTCAACGTTCTCTACTGGACGGGGTCTTTATTTTCCTTCAAAGGTTGCATAGCGTCGTGTACTTCCCACCAATGCATGACTTAACTACAACGAAAATGAAACATACTCGTATACCTTTCATTTTTAACGATTTATTAAAAACTTTCTAGAGCAACGTATAAAACATCCTCGTTCACCTTTCACTGTCAACGATTTATTAAAAACTTTCTAGAGCAACGTCGATTTATTACACCAGTTCATTATCGTTAATCTTTTTGTAAAGTAAATTTAATATACTTCACCAATACATACGCCCGTTGTTAAAAAAAAGTAGGGCTGCTCAGTTGAACAAGTAAATAATTGTTAATATTTCTATGTTTAATGGGCCTACGAATTTTTCAATAGGAAAAGTAACACTGCTCTCGCCTTTTCTTTGATGCACGACAAGTTCACAGCGGTACAGTCGCCTAAAACTCTAAGCACACAAAGAAGATAAATAAACCACGGATACCTTGGCCTGTGTCTACCTACATAGTTCAGTCTGATATGGCTTTAAGAATCGTTTGAGAGTTTTGAAAACTGTTTGGAGTGTCGACTTGCCTAGCTGTGAGTCGGACTGTCTATTGATGTCGTTCATACAGATGGATTCTTCTTCGTAAGGCCTATAGCCCGTACAATGTAAGATGATGGTAACATTGTCTATTGATGTTGTTCATACAGATGAATTGTTCTACGTAAGGCCTATAGCCCGTTTAATGTAAGATGATCCTAGCAGATCTATCTGTAACGTGCGTCTTCATCTGCAGCACAATGCAGACTTGAGCATAATCTGGAATTTAACTGCTTGGTCTTAGTTTTCATTTCTCAGTTTGTTTATGTCCACCTTCAGCAGCCTAAAATAGTATACGGGTCCAAGACCAACGTCTGACAATTTTACGTGCTGCCGCACAGAAACGTAGCACGGATACCAAGACTTGTGTACCAGCAACCCACATCACACTAACACTAACACCGACCGCTTGGGTAGGAAACAAGGAGGACTGATCGGAGACATTCCCATTAGAAACCACATGCGCTTACCTAAAGCCACCTGATCCTTTGATAAAATGCACCTTTTTTTCTTGAAACAAGTCTATTTATACTTCTCCTTGGAGGTTTCTTGCTATACAAAAATCAATGTTTTAAGCGCAAGCGAAATCCTGATGCCGATGCTGCTGATGGTTAAAAGCAACGGTACACAATATTGTTATCTAATTCTACATGCAAAATGGTTGATTAGTATATCTTGAGCCAATCTTTGAATTTTAATAAGGAAAAATATTAAATTTAAAATTAAACTAAATTAAATTTAATTTCTGACTTCAATCAGACAATCATAAAAATTCAAAGTATTTTTTTTCCTTTAAAAAAGTTAAACGGATGTTCTGCTGTTCATTGCTTCTTGCTTAATAATGCAAACCAGCTTAAACACAATGAAGTAACATACAATAATTTCAAACTAATAATGAAAAACCCACTGAAAAAACCCCAATGATTGGTACGCCTTGAATAAACACATTAATGTTTCTTCAGATCCCTTATGCATGTATGCTTTATTCCAAACAATTTCGCAGACTGGCAGTGGACGTCTAGACTAAAAATCAACTCTAAAACAACAACAACAAAACAAAAAAAAAAAGAAAAGAGAACAAAACAACAAGAACGCTCCATTCAAAATCAGACATTGCGAAATTAAAAACGATAAACGTGTCTACACCTCTTGTTCTTCCACAGAAACGCAGAAATTGAGTAGAAAGAAATGGAGCATATCAATTTAAGCAGTTGTAGTTGTAGTTGAGCAGCACTATATAGGCTATATTGTGGACGGGCAGCAAGACGGACGTCTGACAATTTTATGTGCTGCTACACACGAGACAGGGCGGGGATACCATGACCAACCAGTAGGGGGCGAAATCGCCAGGACTAAAAACCACGAACCCCCTGTATCGGAAGCCGATGTTCTACCCCAGGGCTATAAGGCAAGCAATGCCTTTTCTGTACTTTACACTTTCTAAGTATTTCAGCATTTCTTATAAGCGAGATATATTTAAAAGTGTATAATTATAGTGAGTCAAATATGATACAGCAAAAATTACCCGTATGAAGAAAAACAACTCTGATTTTTATAAAAGGAATATCGTAAAAGTTGTTACCTCCCATTTCTTTTCCATCAATAAATTCTCTAGATGTTCACATTCAGCCTTTTCCTGGATCTCTTTACATGTACCAATGACAAAGGGCTTTTATAACTGCCTTGAGATTCGATGCTCGTCCATTTTCTTGTTATGCGCCAAAATTTTAAGCTTCATCTTAGACGTGAAACTGATAATTCAGCATCTTACATAAGAGCTTTTTGACAAAGTGCTGTGCTTAGGATATTCTTTACGCACCTTGGATGAACAAATTGAGGCTCTCAGCAAAAATGTAGAGAAGATACTGCACTGAAATTACTAACAACCAACAGCTTTAATCTAATTTTACACTATATATCAATACTTATAGTTTACACCGTTCGGGCTATTCCTATTTATTTCTTTATTTCTTCATACATCATTTACATAAAGTATGTGTATATTAGGGTATACAACATGTAAACATTGTTTTACGTATTGATGTTTCTGAATCAAGCACCATAAAACAGTTTACATTATCATTTTTTGTTTACATTAAATTTAGTCATTTACATAATTTAAATACGTGTTTCAGTTCAAGGTTGCTTAAAGGAAATAGATTTATTAGGATGGAGATGTTTTCTCTCACGCATCATGATATTTATTTATAATTTACTATTGTATTATTTTTGAAGCCTAGATATGTCTGTGTCATGATTTTTGTGTGCAGACATTACATTTTTATGAAGTGTTTGTGCCAATCCAGGTGGCGATACCTGAAGATATAACCATATATACCAAGAAGCTCAAATCAACCGGTATCTGATGGGCAAGGTCTTTAAAAAAGACATTAAAACAACCGATATCATTAAACGGTTCATAACCATCATTTGCTTCAACTCTTATGACAAGCCGAAAAGAAAAATAAGGAAGATGTGTCTTAAACCTGTTGGAAATACAGATACACTTGAATTATGTTAATCCAAAATTAAACCCCACTGTTTAATTTTCAAACAATGGGCGTTGTTACAAAGGAGCAAATCGCTACTATGGCCTATAATTTTGGTTTATTCTACATATGATTGTGTCAATGAGGAATTCATGTTACTAATCAAAGTCCTGATTCATTGGCATTGCCATTCAGGTCAAGTGCATTGTTAGCTATGCTTGCCGTACCATTATCTTAGGCTGAAAGATTTTTTAACCACTAATGATAATTTCTAGCGTGTTTGTACACAACCATGTTTATCACTATCTCAAACCAAGAATCGTGCTTACTTTTTATGTTCTCGCCAAGTGTTTCATGAAAGGATACATTTTTCGTCGTATTTCAACAACCAAAAAGTACATTTGACTTTTTCTTTTTACAAGGTGAGACGCAAACGAACGTATTCATTGAGTTTTAAACTAATATGTTTAAACATCATAACTCGTAAACAATATAATATAAAGAGAGAAAGAATGTTCGTGAGAGAGAGGGAGAATGAGAGAAGACATCTCTCTCTCTCTCTCTTTATATTATATATTTTCTTTACATCAAGACCAGCAGAAGATGCTTTTCTTGATTTTGCGGATTTTCCATTAAACAGTGATATCAGACCCTTCATAAACCAAACCTGAGCCCCTGACAGGCAGTGCGATGTTTAAAACAGGAAGCATTAAATTCATATACCTACAGCCTGGGACTCGAACCCGCTGGACCTGAAAATGGATGCTCTAACTTTACAGCCACCAGCATTTGCATTAATCGATGATGAGATCTACTATCATTCTATCAAAAGCTCCAAATGAAAAAGAGATAACCTAAAGAAATATGCGCACTTTTTGTAATGTAAGAAGACATGCACAAGATTAGTATAAAATAATAAACCAATCAGCCATTCAATAGTCGTTAAGAATCGGATACTTTACTCTAAGTGCAGGACGCATTATTTTTCATTCAGTGCGTTTAGATCAAAACTGATACTGGAACATAAACGGTCCTAAGAGAAAAGATAAACAGATCCTTGTCATGTGAATGAGGAAAGATTCGATCTCTACGTATCTATTAAGACTTCCAGTATTTGACCAATTAGCGACAGAATCAGCAGTCGATTTGATAGTATAATGTATTACGGAAGCTCTGTGTCTTATTCTTATGCTTACAGCGGATTGCACTCGAAACCACAAGGCAGCATTAGTTAGTTTTACTCAGAGCAATATCTCTCGTTAATATTGGCATAAACAGTGATCGACTTAGTCTATTTACTCGTGACATAAACTGTCAAGAGACCATCCCAAATTAGCTGAATCTGCGACTATACCAATAAAATTATATCACCTGAAAACTCTTTGGAAAAAAAAGTGAGACCAAGTAAGAAATCGCGAGCCAACCAGAGTGAATGCGACAGAAGTCGCCGCTGTAAGGTTTGAACTAAATCTCTCTAAACACAGCTACAGAAAAACTACCATTATTCCCTTTTTTTTCATTGGCAAGTAAAGTGTAATTATCTGTGGTTGCAGACATGTTGGAGTTATAATTTTCCTTTTCTCTTAAAGTGGACGCGATGTATCTTACCACACTGTAAATAACTTTAAAAAAATCCAAACCTGACTCGTATCTGGTTCATTCTGGTTGCGTCAGGTTATATTATGCCCCCTGTAAAAACGGTGGGTGTTTTTTTTAAATCTTAACTTCGCGATTTAGCCACACCTTATAGTGCATCGACGTATTTTTTCTTCATAATTTATATTACAAACACAAATGTAGGCAAATGAAAAACTCTCCAATCATAATAACCTTGAGAATTTTTTTTACTTGACTTCTATAAGTTCAAAGTCAGATCTCGAAAATTTCAGCAATTGCGTCTCCATTTTTCTGACTTTCCCTCCTTTCATTTAGGAATATGGTTATTTATCCGACTGCCTGACTAATTTTCAATAGCATTCATCCAACTGTCGGAATTGTAGCACACATTCATCATAATTGAGTTCGGAGTGTTGTGTCAAGTCTTTCCTAGATAATCCTGTACTTCCTTAGAGTCGGTGTAGCGATAAACATGGCTTTTGCGGTTGGTACCAACTATATTCTTTTGATGATTTAAATCGGGCCGTTAAGTAATTTAAGGAAGAAATTTGTGGCTATTTAAATTTAAACTGTAGGCTAAAGACAGCAAAAAGGCGCCATAAATCAGTGTACGATGGCAACCTGAAATATACATAAACAAGTTCTGCTTGAGTAAGAAATGACAAGTACAAGTCTATGGTGACTACCGAACCAGATCACTACTGTGTCAGGGTGTCGATTCTCCATCAAACTGAGGACTTCATAATTTTATGATGGCCGGCTAGTACCAAATAGCAGCCAGAGATCTGCGGACAATATTATGATTACAAGACAGAGGATATCAGGCATTACCCCTCTCATAGGCGACTGGACGGGAAAGATATTAAAAAGGTATGTGATAATACTTTATTTTTTTCTAACTCTATAGTAAGGTGATTGATTCTGAGAAAATATTAATTAAGAATGGCTAAAATGAGTTAAACTTTGTACGGCAATAATGCACTAATGTACTTTATCTTTGTCACATATTCCCCCAAAAGATAATTACAAATTGCCGTTAAGTCGTGGGAAAAATAGACCTGCAATCCCCCTTCATCCCCCAGTAACGGAAAACAACAACAAAGAAACAAAGAATAGGTTTTCTATTTATACATTTAGATTTTGAAATGGCTGGTGGAACAAGAACAATGCATTAATGTAAAATTTCAATGCATATGCTGGTTTGACGGATCAAGCGTTATGTATACAACCGCGTAACTTAGAGAAGCAGGGAGGGGGAAGAAAAAGATGCTAGTCGCAATGTCGTTACTAGACCGGCGTGGTAAACAAGCAGTGTTTTTATATGAACTTGTCTGCGGCGCCCAATCTTGCCAACGCCCTCTTCAAAATAGTTATAATATACATGTATATAT
>RQTK01000301.1:439300-441800 GCA_003991915.1 Elysia chlorotica
TCTCTCTCTCTCTCTCTCTCTCTCTCTCTCTCTCTACGGCTAGCTCTCTCTCTCTCTCTCTCTCTCTCTCTCCTCGCTTAGTCTCTCCCTTATCCTGAAACCCCTGTCTCTCTTTTTTGTGTGTATCTGTCTGCCCCTGACTTCACCTGGCTAGCTTTCTATATTCATTTTTGTCTTGCCTGTGTCTGTATGACTTTACGCGTTTTATATTGCCATGTCTGATGTCCTGTCTCTGTGTCTCTGTCTCTCTCTCTATCTGTCTTGTCCGGTCCGTAGTCTCTCCCTCTCTTTGTTTCTCTTCTCCTATGTCTTTGCCTCTCTATCTGTCTTGTCCGTACTCTCCCTCTCTTTGTTTCTCTCCGTGTCTTTCTTTGTCTCTCTCTATCTGTCTTGTCCGTAGTCTCTCCCTCTCTTTGTTTCTCTCTGTCTTTCTTTGTCTCTGTCTCATCTACCAGTCTTTCTATCTATCCGTCTGGCTGTCTGAGAGTTCCGCGTCTGTCCCTGTCTCTGTCTTTGTCTCTGTCTCTAGCTCTCTCCATCTCTCTCCTTCTCTGACCCACAGTTTCACGTACTTGCGAGTCAGGCAGTCAGACCCGATGCACTTTGCCCCAGTAGGGGAGTAGGCTAAGCTCTCTACTTCTCCCCCTCAGTTCGAGTCTACTGGTACTCCACACTCCACACTTCACCGCGTAGCGTGCGAACTTCTGTATTACAAGTGACAAAACCTTATCTTTGTTCCAGCCGCTTCATCATTGTTTATGATAGTCCGACAACTTAACCTGTGAACACTTAAACCCACAGAATGACGCGATTTATTATTTACTTTCAAGTTGCAGCGACTTCAGTGCAGTTCTAGATCTAGTTTTAACTTAATAATAACAAATACATTTTGTTTATATCAACACCAATATATACCGGTATGTATTTTTAAAGAGAGCTTAAACCACGATAACTGTTTGTTCTATTTCTTCACTCAAGCACAAGTGGACAAAATCGTGTTGTAGTTTCTTGTACAGTTTTCTCATGGATATACGCGATTAAAAGAAATGACTACGTTTCAACTGATTTTCTCTTGACAAAAAACTTGGATACATAAAACTTATTATGATGTCATATTCTCTCCGGAGTTCAGTTGTTGCATTCTCTTCTCACATCTAGTCACTTAAATAACAACTGTTTAATGATATTAAAATCATGGTACCCAGTTGCCTTGCCTGGAAAAGACGGCCTTGTTTCTGACTAAAGCTGGGAAACTAGAATGTAAAAATTTATGAAGTTTAATGCTTTTTGAATGGACTTCTACATCAATGCTGTAGACCAGACAGTTCGGGAATTTTGGATACATTTCTGTGGCCGTAAGTAGACTTAACTACTTTTTGACTTTTAATTTGTAAAAGTTTTATAGTAGCCATATAATCCACCTGGACCATATTTTCTTCGATTCCATCTCCATTGCTGGTGTTGTTTTCGCCTCCTTTATATCATCACGACCATCTTCATTATAATCACCATCATCACAATTACTATTACAATTATTTCTTCCTTTTTATTTATATTATGTATTCCTCTTCCTTTTCGTTCATACTCCCGGCTCTTTTATTAACCCTTTCGCCATACTTTTTATTGCTTTTAGTTTTCTGCCCATTTTAATTTTCTTTAATAAGCGATTATAATTCATGTACAGTTCCAACCATGTCAAGGTATTAACGGATTTATATTAAAAATAATTGAAAGAAAAAAAAATGGACAGAAACTAAGAGAGAAAAAAGAAAGAGAAAAAAAAAGAGAGAGATAGAGATAGAGAGACAGAAAGAGAGAGAGAGAGAGAAAAAAAGAGGTAGAGGGAGAAAAAGAGAGAGAGAGAGAGAGAGAGAGAGAGAGAGAGAGAGAGAGAGAGAGAGAGAGAGAGAGAGAGAGAGAGAGAGAGAGATGTCAACGAGGAAGTGCGCATATTTTTGAATTTTAAAATGATCAGTCTTTTATTTCATTGGGGTGCGAAGCGAGAGATAGTCAGGTAAAGAGAGAGGCATTATGGAAAGGGAGAGAGACAGAGAGAGTGTGTAGTAGAGGGAGTGGCACACACATACAGAGAGACATAGTGAGAGAGAGAACTAAAATGGTAGATACTTGTGATTAGTTGTACTTAGATACAAAGAAACACCAACAAAAACCAGAGAAGGAAATATATAAAGATCGGAGAAAAGAGAAAATAATGAAGGTGGATGTGGTGGTGGTGTTAGAGTGGCGGGTAGCATTATTATGCTGGCGGGTATCTATCACTAACGAAATATGTATTAGTAGATAGATTTGTACAGCTCCTGTAAATGGCATGCTGAATATTGGAACAAGCAGTGGGTGGTCACACGTTTTCTTGCTGAGACATGAAAGGGTCTCAACTGAGTATAAAAATATATGGAGCAATATCCGCAACAAGTTTTGCAATTTTTTTTGTAATGCGAGGTATGTGGATCCTGAATCCTAAGACATCAAACGTTTTACT
>RQTK01000301.1:446800-463679 GCA_003991915.1 Elysia chlorotica
GGTTCGAAGCATCAACATCATTTAAATTACGTAATACAATTTACTCGTAATATAAAACAACCATTTAAAAAAAAGAAAAAAAAAAACTACTGTGTTGTTGACTACTTGTACTCTCGATGTTTAGTTTAAGTTTAAGACTGTTCGCAATCTGGCATGCAATGGTTTAAAATATATTTGGGCTTCCCACGTCAATTATACCAATTCAATGCTTCAATCAACATATCATTTGATCAGCGATTTTTTAAAGAAGCCCTAGGTGCTTTACGTGAAATCAAATTCATGCAATATTTCGTATCAACAGAAACAATAAAAACCTTTTGAAAACTATATTATACAGTCATATAACCGTAGAAGACAACACCAAAATGTATTTTGCAAACCTGTCTTATGAAAAAAATTACTTTATAGAACCAAAGCTTTAGTCTTAATGAGTGCAACTTTACATAGGATTATTTTGTCGAAAAGTTTAGTTGTAACTTTACAACGTTCATGTTCAATCTTCCAATGCTCTTGCTCCCCATAATATAGTTATGTTCTTTTTTTACGCCTGGATCTAAATATTTTTTTCGACACTAAGTCGCTTACATAATTTTAGTTTCCATTGCCATTGTGTAAAATCGGATAATTTTGTAGCTTCAGTGCGTCCGTCTTCAGCACGAGCCACACATACCATAGAGATCTAATTTTTATACATAACCTTTTTGGCTCTCTGTATAACCAAACAGTGTAATCCTAAGGTGGGATGGCTCTTCCCTAGAACAGTCGTAGCCACTTTTCTCCTAAACCGACTGTCTTTTTGTAAAAAAAAGAGGCTAGCGTCCATCATCATCTAATTCGAAACCTGGGGTGTTTACTCTAGCATGGGTGCCGTTTGCTTTCGAGCCATGTCAAAGCGGGTTCAAATAAAGCTAGCTTAACGCGTCCTTGTGTCTTCCGCTAAGTTACCTCAACAGGTTAGATTAGACTTTAGGAGGAGATCTCCAGTGTAAAAAAAATGATAATGGTCTAATTAGCCACCATCACCACCACTACCACCACCACCACCACCACCACCATCATCATCATCATCATCATCATCATCATCATCATCATCATCATCATCATCATCATCATCACCATCACCACCACCACCACCACCACCATCATCATCACCATCACCATCACCATCACCATCACCATCACCATCACCATCACCATCACCATCACCATCACCATCACCATCACCATCACCATCACCATCACCATCACCATCACCATCACCATCACCATCACCATCACCATCACCATCACCATCACCATCACCATCACCATCACCATCACCATCACCATCACCATCACCATCACCATCACCATCACCATCACCATCACCATCAGAGAGAGAGAGAGAAAGAGAGAATAGGAGAGAGTTTTTTATAACGCTAATCGCTATGAAAAAAATGTCATCATCTATTATTTTGCACATAATCAACTAAAAAATTTCAGAAAGTTGGACTCGCTTCGTGATCTTTAATTCACTTTTCATTATAATCAAAATAGCATGCCTTGTAAATAAATAACTTAATGATTTTAAAAATGCTGATGAAATATAGGTATCTTTTTAAGTTGGTTTTAGTCGAAAGAATTGCAATTAATATGTTTAACATCACATAGGACTGAAGCTTAAGCTGTCCTAAAGCATTTAAAATCAATCTGGTTTGGTTTGAAGATTTTGCCAGTAAGTAATTTATTGAAACATCGCCCTCTAAACCATGCCTTGGGAAACGAAGAACTGCTCGTATTATATAAATATATTTAAATAAATTGTATTGACCGTCCTAGTGGTTGGTAGCTATAGTAAGCAATTTATCATCCTCATAACCAACGTACAGTCGTATTTACTGTTCTAATAGTTTACTTGTCTCTTTTTATAGACGTTTTACTGAACTCATATATTCAATTAATTTTTTTCGCTCTGTTTCAACGAACCTTGAATTGTTTATTCTTTTATCTGTGCTATCTAAACAAGAAAATGGAAAAAAGATATTGCAGTATGATGACAAGATCACTATAATATATCTGAGAATTGTTTGTGTAATAAAAATAATATTTTATCTTTATCTGTGAAATTGATTCGGGAAACGCCAATTTATAGAACGACTAATTATGCATTTTAAAGTAATTATTATAAGGAACAATCATATTTGTAATAATTGTTTACGACGTCACAAAACAGCTAGCCTTATGTAACGAGTTGCAATACTTTGTGCAGATAGTTTTCTTCTTTTTGAAGATTATTTGGTTTTATCTATCTAAATATATGACCATAATCTCTTTTAATTGAAAGATTTAATACCAATAATAAGATTAGTGTGAGCACAAGGTATATAAAGAGACTTAGCAGAAAAAGACTTTCATCCCAGTAAAATGTGCGAAATAATTTTTCTTCTCCAAGATCCTTTGAAGTTAATATTGTGTTTTTCTATCACGCCTTAATTATTTTCTCACCGAAAGATTTATTATAATTAATGTAAGGTTAATATGATGGCATAATAAATCAAGAGGGAATTGTTTATCGCATCAGAATATCGATGGCTATAGTAATTAAGCGCAGCTTCAAAACGTTTATCTCCGGTAAAGCCCCTTTACACATAATTGATTGCCGTTACTTCTCCCGGTCGTGGAATTAATGTTACTAGCAGGTTAAAATGATGCCATTCTTCTAATGTAGGCCTACTCTCTTCTTCATCTAATCGCTTTGTGAGTTAAAATGGACATAGTTGGGTTCACATTCTTTGTCCCGGGACACCTTTAAAGTGCCTGAGACGATTACAACAGCCGATAATAATTATCTTGTTTCAAGTTTGTAAATGCAAAGGAATTGTGAAAAATGTGTTTGAATCCATTTTATTTTTTGACTAGATACACGCGTAAGGTAGAGATATTTTAAATGAACATGTCCAAACATTAAATAAGTTACAGGTTGTAATCTCATACGTCGGTGCTGGTCTAGACGTGGGTACTTGATTTGCATGGGGGCAACGAAAGCGTTCCGCAAGTGATGCTATAATACTTTATTCTACTATGGCGATGGACAGCGCGCTCAGATTCGTTGCTATAATAATTCTCCCATTACTCTTTCACACCCAACTACTTTATCTTGCCCCAACAACCTGTTCGCTTCTTCCGTCAACTAAATACCGATAACTTTCACGCTTCTCAGTCACCGTGGTCAGATTATTTCTCCTATCAAAGTCCTTATTCTAAGACTTCTCAGTTCTACCGAAAACTTAAGCTCTAGATAATGTTCTACATGTAATTATTACCCCAATGATCCGTCTCCTTAAATCTAGCTTGGAAAGAACCCAAACCCTTTGGTTCAAAGCTTGTCCGTGTGTATGACTAGACATTTCTATACCTCCATTGTATACACTCTCTTTCACTGACCTTTTGAACTTTTAAAATTGTTTGACATTTTCAAGTCTGAACTTTTATTTTAAAAATAAAAAACAACTGTGGGTTCATACACCTTGAACTGTTTTTATCGCTTATTCTAATTTTTTTCCATATAACTATGTCATTTAGGTCAGGGTTTTCACTCCAATCCTTTAAAAAGAAGATGTGTGCGGTCTCATGATTAGCTTACCTGGCCTCTGTCTTGGCAAGAGAACAATAAAGTCGTAAAATATTATCTTTTCACCATTTGCGCAACCAGTCGGCCACGGGGGCGACACAGATTGTCATTGTTTCTTCACACTTGTTTAAACAGTGATGAATGAAAGTGCCCGAAGATCTGAGATTGTCTATCTGCGCACAGCCCTGACACACCGCCGCCGATGATTAGTTTTGAAACATCTTTTCTTTCTGTCAAATACTCCTCACCCCCGCTTTGTCTAATAAAGCACCATTCTTTCCTCACACACACGAACATTATTTTTGCCTAATGTTCTCTATCAATCGGTTTATCTCCGGCCCAACTATAAACTTCCACTACAACCAAAATAAATAAAAAATATATCAAAATTGCCCTGCTTAATGTCCCACGTCAATTGATTTTTAGATGTACACTGGAATTTTAACATTCTATTGAGCAATTTTGAACATTAATCAATATTCACTTCCTTTTTTTTCTTAAAATTCTCTTTAAATATTTAATTTAGTTTGGTTAATTAACACTTCAAAAGTCTAGAACTAGTGCAGAGTAGCTTTTGAAAAACTGTTGTAGAAAATTTGTTACAGCATAATGTACGAGTACATACAAACCCTAGTGAGAAAATATGACAAATAAAACAATTTACAACAACAAGAATATCACATACAAGAAGAAAGTATTGCTGATCAAAGATTTTAAACATAAAATTATAATACATGTCAGTGATATAATGTGTCAATGGGGGAATCATGAATTTCCCGGAATCCATACAAATAATTATTTATCAATACTACCCTAACAGCCAAGTAGATCAAACTTTTGTACACAACGCGATATCGCAAAGCACGATAGGAACCCTGGAAAAAGTCCCAAACTTCTTTTTTTTCAAAAAATATAAAAGTGGGAAGTATTGGGAGAACATAATTTTAAAGCTTTGATAAAAGAAAAAGAAATATCTAAAGTCCCCAGTTTTGGGGAAAGAAAGTTGAACTCTTTGTTTGACGATAAACTCTGAAACATCGCCATAGAATCAACTAAGGAGACACGTTTACATGTTATTCATTGGACATTCGTAATAACATTTACCCTACCAGTACTTCATTACATAAAATAGGTAAATCTGACTGAACTTTGTAAACATTCGAAAGAGATAGATTTTACGGAACACTTTTGTCTTCGACTGTTTATTGGTTAAATCATAATGGAAAGAAACTGAATACAAAATTAGCGGCTATTCCGGAAAAAAGACTAATTTTAGACAAAGTTAATGTTATAATCGATGTTTTCAATAGGGAAGCTACATAAAGAAATACCTGGACGTAAGTTGATCAAAAGAAGGAAAATTACTTTGAACCCTTTCGATAATTTAAATGACTGTCATATAAAATTGACCATGAAAACATAATGCGATTATCAGCTGCATTACTATATAAATTGACAAAGAGGGAAGGGGATTCCTTGAAGATGAACATTCTAATCCCCAAAATGTTTCAAGTATGTTATGATTATGTATTATTCGATGTTTTTTGCCTACAGAAAAGACCACATAACGTTTGTCTGTGTATCTACACGACTGTTTATTGGTTAAATCATAATGGAAAGAAACTGAATACAAAATGGGCGGTATTCCGAAAAAAAAAGTTTTAGACAAAGTTAATGTTATAATCGATGTTTTCAATAGGGAAGCTACATAAAGAAATACCTGGACGTAAGTTGATCAAAAGAAGGAAAATTACTTTGAACCCTTTCGATAATTTAAATGACTGTCATATAAAATTGACCATGAAAACATAATGCGATTATCAGCTGCATTACTATATTCATTATTTTACAGAGGGGCGTGGATTCCTTGAAGATGAACATTCTAATCCCCAAAATGTTTCAAGTATGTTATGATTATGTATTATTCGATGTTTTTTGCCTACAGAAAAGACCACATTACGCTTGTCTGTGTATCTACATTATTACTATTTTGATTTATGTTTATTCTGCCCTATTTCTATTATTGATGGTGGAGGGGTTTTATAAAAACATACAAACACTGTTTATAAAGTTATGAACTATGCCATTCTGGTTGGGAAAATGTCTATCTAAAAAATAAAATATGTTAAAGATTCACACCTAATAAATATAATTATTTGAAAAAGAATGTAATTTGAGGAATGTATTTAAATAACCACACACTAAGACATAAGATCTTATTATGACTCTATAGCAACCTATTAGATAAAAAATGCCCATTGCTAAGTCTCCAACTACATCATATTGATAACATTGTCATTCATGACTATATTAATAAATAATAATAATAATAATAATAATGGCATTTATAGGGCGCCCACTCCCCACAATGTGGGCCCTAGGCGCCTTACAATGTTAATACATTCACCCACTTACATACAACTAATACAACATAAGCAAAATACACAATAGAAACAGAACTTAACCACATCTACACTGGTGACTAGGATTGAAAATGTTTTGTAAAAAGATGTGTCTTGAGTTTACTTTTAAACTGGTCTAATTTTGTTATTTCCCTGATGTCACTAGGAAGGGAATTCCAAACTTTTGGGCCAATGAAGGAAAATGCTCTCTCACCATAAGATTTAAGTTTCACTCTCGATGTGCTTAATAAATAAGTCATAAGATCTTATTATGACTCTATAGCAACCTATTAGATAAAAAATGCCCATTGCTAAGTCTCCAACTACATCATATTGATAACATTGTCATTCATGATCGAAAACAACTTTTTTAAACGCATTTCATATAATTTGTATATGAGATTAAAAAAAGGCGAGGACGAGAGGAAAAGAATACAGTAAAAGGTTGCAAAGGCCAAACAAAAGATTTGTTAAAGGGTATAAGCTTGTCCGATCTTCCATTTTATTCTCGAATGTACCACGGAAAACCAGACCAGCACACTCATGCTAACTGTGATGCGGAAATGCATTAGCAACCGTTGCAACAATACTTACATTGTAATTTGGCAGAACAGACATCAAGTTTGTTCCTAGAGCGACAGGAGAGAAGTAGACAGATTCTCACTAAACAAAACTCCCGTTTCTGTGTGTGTTGGCCTGTCTGCATGTATCTCTTTTTTTCTACCTTCTTTTTTCAGCACAAGCATAAATCCTTTTTTCTCTTCATCGCTCTATTTCTCTCTCTCTCTCTCTCTCTCTCTCTCTCTCTCTCTCTCTCTCTCTCTCTCTCTCTCTCTCTCTCTCTCTCTCTCTCTCTCTTTCCCTCTCTTCCACCACACCTTTTCTCCATATCCATGTCTATTGCTAATACAAAAATGCACTGATAGGTGAAACCTAGAAGGTTTGAGTTAAACAATTATCTAGCCTTACTTTAAAGCCCGAAATCTAACACGTTAAACCTTTAGAGAGTATAATACTCTTCTTTGAACAGTAGTTTATTAGACACAACCGCTTCTTTATTTCTCTTCACTTATTTTTTCTCTCTTAGCATTAAGGATTTAACTTTACGACTCCGGAAAGAAAAGCCTGCCCATTATGCCATTGTATGAAGTAGTCATGTTGCCCCCTCGATTTTTACTATGGCACCAGAGATGTACAATCTGCCTCTACAACTTTGTTGATCACCGCTAGTGAAAAGGAAATATGATGTCAAATGATTTACAGTTTTTAAACAATGAGAATAGATGGAGACACAGAAAAAATTGGCGGGGGGGGGGGGCGGGGGAGAGGGGGGTGGGAGGGAGAGAGAGAGGGGGGGGAGAGAGAGAGAGAGAGGGAGAGAGAGAGAGAGAGAGAGAGAGAGAAAGAGAGAGAGAGAGAGAGAGAGAGAGAGAAAGAGAGAGAGAGCAAGAGAGAGATGATGTGGATGAAAGAGAGAAGGAGAGAGTCAATTCGAGAGAATGAAAGAGAGAGAAATAGAAAAAAATAATTGAGAGAAGTGAGGATACAAAAAAATAAAGGCACTTACCTACAACTGAAACATTCGAGAGAAAGCATTACACGAAAGTCTTTCAGCTATTACAATTATTCTCTGTAGATTAGATTTATGGGTTCGCTGTATTTAGTGTGTAGCTTCATTTCAGGGCATAGCACAACTTCACATTGCAATAAACTATGAGATCATTGCAAATCATCCATAAGATAATCATCATCATTATCATCATCATCATCATCATCATCATCATCATCATCATCATCATCATCATAACAATAATAAAAATAATAATGATAATAACAAAAATAATAATAATCCTCAACTCTTCATCATCATCATCATCATCATCATCATCATCATCATCATCATCATCATCATCATCATCATCATCATCATCATCATCATCATCATCATCATCATCATCATCATCATCATCATCATCATCATCATCATCATCATCATCATCATCAGCAGCAGCAGCAGCAGCAGCAGCAGCATCTATTACCACAGCAACAAAGAAGATTGAAAAGTATATTGGAAATGCTACTTGCTTAACCACAGACATATTCAAATATTTGTCATTTTAAGAAAGGAAAAATGGTTTTAACTATACAGCCTTAAGATTTAACATGAAGAGGTATGTAAATGCATGGTTGAACACCGTCACAACAACGCAATGATTGTACACCGTAAAGTTTCCAAAAGATTTTAAAGTGTCTCAACCTAGACTATATCAGGTTGGTGTAATAAAAAAAAAGAAGTAAAAATGAGGATACCTTCTCACTCACTTTATATTTTTCTAGCAGACTCTAGCTAATGTTGGCTACCGTCATGATCAAACCTGGTTTACAATCAATCTCTGTCGGCTTGTGTTGTAACTGCCACTTTTTAAATGAATGACCCGCGCCTAATGCATCTTCCCTGCGTTTTCTACAGAAACGGATTAGATTCCTGTCTACAGTGATGTCCTCAGAGTCATCCTTTGTGTTTAATGTCCACCTGAAAATCTGTGTCAGTGAAGCAATAATTCGATTAAACATTCAAATAAACTGAGTGGAAAAATGCTTAAAAATGCCAAAGGGGACGCCCTTAAGACCAGCTGCTGTGGTCCTACTTTTCTAAATTCTGAATACACGTATTTAAAGCTTATCATTTTAGCGCCACCGTTTTGTCCTCTAACTAGTAAGCGGGTATATAACAAGGCAGATTTTAGAGGGATTTCAAGTTTTTTCTTCAAACATTAAACTATATAGCTTCTCTTGTGTGTAAATAGAAATGCAAACAATTACTTTAAATTTATCCGGCATTTCAAAACGAATAAAGTCATGAAAAGTATAATATATAATAAGATTTTGTGCAACGGAGCTAAACCAGCGATATAAAGAAAACAAAGCAAACTTTATAATCCATGCTAAATAACAACACAATTAATGGCCCTTAAATGATGATGTAAGCCTAAGCGTTTTTTCCACCCTCTCTCTATGTAGGTCACTGTCAAATTCATTATAAGAAAACCAAACGGAATGTCGCTTTTAATTGATGATATAATTCCATTTCATTTTTTATGCGGTTGAATGAAATCGGATTTTTCACCATCAACAAAAAGCACTCCGGAGAGATTATCCTTTTAGAGACACTGATGCGAACATAAACATAAAAGTTATACAAATGCAGCTATAGATCGCGAGTTTAAACAAAAATTATTCTGAGTAAAATGTACGAGTTTAAATTCGGTAAATCAGAATGACTATATGTCTCCTCTTTCTTTCCAGTTCATTGAGGTGAAAGCCGTTAAGTAAGTATGACAAAAAACAAAACAAAAACAAAACAATAAAAAAACTCTCCAAAAAAAAATTCATAATTATACAAGTTCTTTCAAGGGAATCAGAGCATGTAGAGAAAATCAATAAATCATGATTCTTAATATCTTTCCATTTGATTTATCCTCTCCAACTCATAAACAACATGAAGAATAATCTGATAATGGTGCATTCACTTCATAAGTGGTTGTGTCTTTGAACTAAACAATATAACCGAATTTTAATTTCTTCTTTTTTCACGGTAAGTGATTTTTAATGACTTGAATGTGCTTATTTCTGTTCCTCTGCATTACTTGAACAATTAATACTATCTAAACATATTCCTTTTCTCAGTAGAAAGCACTTTGCTTGTTTATTCTCTAGGCAGTCGCGTTGATTGTGGCTCAGGCGATACATCCTTACTTTCACTATTCGAAGATTTCGTTTACGTGTTATCTCAAATGCGAACTGGCTCAAGTGGTAGAGCGTTGGTCTCCAGATCGGGAGGTCCGTGGATAGAATCCCACGATCGGCAAATTTACTTGTCCTATTTCGTCCCATGTGAGTTGTTGGGTCGGTGTCAGTATAAGGAGACCTGCTGAGACAGGAGTGATGGTATCCCCACCCTGACTCGAATAGAGCAACAATTGTCAGACATGAGTCTTGACATCCCCGCACTTTCTCTTTCGTGTGGCAGCACGTAAAATTGTCAAACGTTAGCCTTGGGATCCGTCCATAATATAACTATAGCATCTATAGTGCTGATGTTTAACGTTACGCAACCAACATTACTCATCTCGAACTTACAATAAAACGTCTTGTTTAAGGAACTTCTTACTTTCGTTTAAGTGTCTACTGTTGCTCTATGATACGGTATTCAAGTAGAAAAGATTGTTGCACCGCTGTGCACTGCTCACAGCCGCCTAGTATTGTACTTACACCCGCCTAGTATTGTACTCACACCCGCCTAGTATTGTACTCACACCCGCCTAGTATTGTACTCACACCCGCCTAGTATTGTACTCACACCCGCCTAGTATTGTACTCACACCCGCCTAGTATTGTACTCACACCCGCCTAGTATTGTACTCACACCCGCCTAGTATTGTACTCACACCCGCCTAGTATTGTACTCACACCCGCCTAGTATTGTACTCACACCCGCCTAGTATTGTACTCACACCCGCCTAGTATTGTACTCACATCCGCCCAGTATTGTACTCACACCCGCCTAGTATTGTACTCACACCCGCCTAGTATTGTACTCACCACGGTTGGAGAGGCCGGGCCCAGGCCTGCTAGATTCTAGTCTTTGTTTACTCACGCAAGTTGCCCTTTCCGTCATCTTTGTAGATCGGTGATAACAATTCGCCCTTCTATTGTTTTACTCATACCTCGGCAGACCCCTTTTGTTATGGTTGTAAATCAGTTGTAGATGTTGAAGTCATAGATTAAAAGCTGTTTAAACAATAGTGCTTTGTATGCTTATAGCTTGTGAGAGATCTCTATAGGAAAGAGTGAAGTGTTTACCCTCAACTCATTGCTTTTTAAAGAAATTGCTGATGTGAGCGAAGGAAATAAGTTGAGTAAGATAAATGGGCTGGTAATGGGTCTTGTTCGAATACAAGTCTTTTTTTTGTAGCATGTGCGTGTATCGAGTAGGTTTGGTGTTTCTCCAATTACTGCTTGGTTACTTGACTTCTAATAGTTATGCAGACTATTCGGAATTGAGAAAGTCATCCAAAAACCTAGACGGCGGCAAATTATTTCTTTAATACCAACTTAAAATTTTTCTTAAATCAATATCGTGACAAATTCTTCGCATTCAACGTGCCTTAAGTGCCCGGTCTAAAGTTAGAGAAAAAAAGTACCCATAAAGAATGACAGAGAATGATAAATGATATGGAGAAAAGTCATGAAAACCTAGAGACTTTCCTCTCTTCAAAGATTTGAACACGGTGCAAAGACAAGGAATTAGGCATTTCAGCAAATGTTTCTGATAACGATTGCCTCTGAATTTGCTGGTCTCGATACATTCTGTGGTCTCTTGTGTATTCCTCCTTCATCTAACAGAACTATTTCACGATCAATTCCACAAGGAGAATTGAGTCGATTTTATAATATAAAAAAACACCTTTATGAATTTATGAAGGCCAGACGAGCCAAGAAAAACAAATGCACCCGGATATCAAGAGAAAGTCGATCAAGTCGAATCAAAAGTTAGAATCATTTTGTTAATTAGGCAATGAAAAAAAAATTAAAGCAATAAATCATACACATATGTATGAGCTGTGGGTTACATGTAAACAGAACCTAATTCTCAGTAATTTTTTTGTTTTTACTCGTACATCGAAAATAAACTTACAACAGCTTTGCAAACACACTTTCACTGCATGCACGTTATAGAAGGTGTCGCTGTTTTTCTGAAGCAGTTAACCAGACCAAACCCAATACATATATCCAGGTGGGAATCCCATTAAAAATAAACATAATTGGTTTAAGGTTTCCCCAGAATATAACACCTGCGCTCAAGATCTGCATGAAGGGCAAGCAAAACAGGACCATTATTTATCCTATTACATGCATCTTACGTATTTCACATTGCAGTCACAATGGAGTAAAGGATTTTCAAGTCATAGCCACGGAAATTGATGCGGTCTTTCCTTTCATTATTTTCAAATTAATTTTGTCTTTGTACTCACCCATCTGCGAAGTTTGTGTTATAAGAGCACAGACAAGCCCTTTGGGTTATTTTAGGTAACTGATTACTAATAATATTACGTGTCTGTTCAGGGAACTGGAAGTTAGGGGCACTGCCTTTTCCCCCAGCATTTGCGATTTATAGATGATTTTTTTGGCAATGCAAACAAAAAAGCGAAGCAAGTTTAGCAATAATGAACCGATGCCACTGGGGCATGGGTCCATCAAGTAGATCACAAGTTCAATTTTCTTAAGGCGGATAGATTCTAGTCATTGAGCTGATATACTAGAAATACTGGTTCCCTACGTCGAAACCAACTGCCATAGCTCCCTTTTCTATTTTTGAGTTAAATAAGCAAGGCTTTTTGCTGCAGCATCTACCACAGTTTTTTGCTGCAGCATCTATTTCAGTAAGCACAAGGCTTTTTGCTGCAGCATCTACCACAGTTTTACATGCAGTTCTGCACGAAGGGAAATAGTAAAACGCTCTTGTGAACTGGTATGGTATGTCTGCAATTGTAACAAGGTGATTCTTGATTATAATCTCTTAGCAATTTTAATGCAGCAGTTGGTTAGGATTGATTGTTAGACTGTGTTAAAAAATTTGTTATTGTAAATATAATATTGTGCAACAATAATTTCGGAAAGTGGAATAACTTATGACGTCATAAATACTAGAAGTATTGATAGAGAGAGACAGAGAGAGAGACAGAGAGACAAAGAGAGAGAGAGAGAGACAGAGAGAGAGAGAGAGAGAGAGAGAGAGAGAGAGAGAGAGAGAGAGAGAGAGAGAGAGAGAGCACAAAAGAGAGAGAGAGAGAGAGAGAGAGAGAGAGAGAGAGAGAGAGAGAGAGAGAGAGAGAGAGAGAGAGAGAGAGAGAGAGAGAGAGAGAGAACGGCACATACACAGTGTATACACGCATGCACATTTCATGATTCTCTCATACTAAGAGGTTAGACTCACTTAACACTGCAACAGACTAAGGCACAGATGTGGCGACGAAAGAAATCAGAGCTTTGTACAGAGTTCTTGTTTTTGTATATTTTACGCGATAAGAATGAGACCAGTGTGTGTATACAAGACGGTAGCAGTAGGCGGTGTCTTCTAAGGGCGTGTCCGAAGAACTGTTTGAGATCTATGTCCCGAATGAACCGCGAACATTCAATGTTGTGAGAGGCAGGGATTTACCATCTAACCCCTGGCGAGGCATCCACCTTAGATCAGTCTAGACCTGATTGTAACGCAGATTTTACCTTACTGGATTCCTTCACAATCGTCTTGATTATTTAAATCTTCTCAACTCTTACGTCACGGCTGGCACATTGGCATGCAGCTCTGTTTTTTTCTCCTCTGCTTTTTTTTTCGCGTGCATTTTTCCAGAACAGGGATGCTTTATATCGTTTGCAGTGGTATTTACTTTAATCTCCTGTGAGGCAAGTGGCGGTTGCTTGAAAAAGAAGATTTTCTTCCATGTAATTGTCTCTGTCTTGAATCCTAATCGCTTTAGTTTGATCTAGTGAAGTCAGTACAACTTTTCTTGTAGACAAACTTTCAAGTTAGGGTAGTACGCTTACCAAACTAAAACATGTGTCTACGTTCAGAGCGGGGTGCGCGGTGGCCCAGTTTTTTTTGGGTTGGTTTAACGTCCAACAGCAGTACAATATAGGATGTATTGTGGACGGGCCCCAATACGGACGTCTGACAATTTTATGTGCTGCCACACACGAGACAGGGTGGGGATACCATGACTCCAGGGGTAGAACCTCGGCTTCCGACGCAAAAAGGTCTGTTGTTTGAGCCCTGGCGATTTCGCTCCCTACTGCTTGGATCGATGTCAGTTTAATGTGTCCAACTGAGACAAGAGTCATTCTATTCCCACTCTGTCTCGTGTGTGGCAGCACACAAAAGTGTCAGACGTCAGCTTTGGGGCCCGTCCACAATATAGCCTATATAGTGCTGATGTTGGACGTTAAACCAACTAAAACAACAAGTACGTTCATTGCGTCGCTTTTACTACTATCTCCAGTGCATACTACGCACGGGGGCTGCATAGTTCATTTCTAGGCCCAGAAACAATTATTGAGTGCAGTGTCATTGTGACCTGTGTAATAACATTGGCTGCAATTGGATTTAAAGGTGTTTTTGTTTGTTGCACGTTAGCACTGTAATAGGCCACAAGACTAACGTCTGACAAATTTTAAGTGCTTCTACACAGAGACAGCTCTTCAGAGTTTCAGGCTCTCTTATTTTAAAAATCAAATTTTAAGCTAACCGGTACCTAACATGACTTGCTAACCATAGCCATAGTTATGCTTATAATTCATATTATTATTTGCATAGTTAGAAGTAAGATAAGATAATATGATATAGGATAAACTTTATAGATGCACAAGCGAAAATTGTCCTGGATTAACAGTACATTGTTACTGGAAATTACATGTTATTTAGCATTTAGCTCTCTTATGCTCTATCTCTTTTCTCTCTCCCTCTCTCTCCCTCTCTCTCTCTCTCGCTCTCTGTCTCTCGTTATCTTTTTGATTACGTATTTAACAGTTTAAGGGTTAAAGAAGCGATTGCAATCAGTAAATAATTATTTCTCTCTCTCAATCTCTCTCTAGCTCTCTCTCTCCCTCCCCCCCCCCCTTCTCCATACATTCGCGCCACAAGTTTAATTATTGGCCATTAAGGTCATCATTGAAGGCGTATGTTCATATCTGGTGTATGGTGACGTGTCACATACTAACAGATCCAGTTCTCAATAACATAACAGATGCTGGGACAAAGAGTTCCTATACCTCTCCGTTCTATGCATTCAGAAAAGCTTTCCAATGCTCTCCATGTGTACTTGATAATGTACTATCACATTATCTTCTCTGTCGGGAAAACCTCTGTTTTGATAAAGACTCCCACACTCTCTTAATGACCATCTGAGATAGCGTAAAACCATTTCTTGCTGAAAGTATTCTACTCTTAACTTTGCTTTTAATATCTTTCCTGTCTTCTGAGTGGGTGTTCGGATTAAGTTTACAAGAGTTCTCGCCATCCTAATCGTCCCACTCTTCTGCCTCTCTGTTTGCTAAATGAAATATACCTGGGGGACCATCTTGAACCCACTTAGGCATATCTTTTCTTGAGAGGTTGGTGTACGATGTGCGAGTGGTTAGCAATATGGTGTCAGTCTGTCACTCACTCAGTCATCCTTTTGTTATTTATCACTAGTTATGAAACAACAGTCATCGTGGCAATCCCAAGTACGAACACGCAATAGCACTATACCTGTTAACCCAGATCCATTATGATGAAATAATTGTATTCTATTTTCTGTGTTTACTCTTTGTCTTCATATTGAGTCAAATATTAACTCAACTTTTTAAAACGTTTCTTTAGAATAACTATAAAAATTATGAAACATTGCTGCCGTTCCACACAAGCACAGTTAACTTTCAGTGTCTCATTAAATCCAACCATTCCTTTTTTACACTGATGTAATAAACAGCTCCTGAGGGACTCCTGAAAATGAACAATATGATTGTATAAATTGATAATGGTAATGAAAATTGTTTCTTTCTCCAAGTTATTTGACACACTCACCCAATCAATGTACAACACCTCAGGGACAATGCACGCTATGGCCGACTCGATGCAGATAGTTATTATGTTAAGACACCCGACCCAGGCGTTCAAACATTCCTAATTAAGACACGGTATCCCGCGCTCGTGTTAAGTCCACAGATGATCAGCCGGTTATCGGGAAAAATCTGGTTATCAATTAGGATCAGCCGGTTATCGGGAAAATCTGTTATCAATACATTATTGGAAATAGATCGATAGTCCATAAAGCACGACAGGGTAAAGATGATGGTTTGACAACACAATTAGCAGTTATTATGCAACTTTATTTTTGACGTGTTTTGGTCTTAGCAGTTATTCTGCAACATTAATTTTGACGTGTTTTGGTCTTTTTATCGATGCCTAGAAAGTGCTTAATTTCGTTCAAATTAAGTCTTTGTTTCCAAAATTGATTTTTTTAAACATAAATCTGGACTTTCCATAATTAATCGATACCTTTATCACTGATACCTGTTTCGAAAAATCTAAATTTGTATAAATCGTCATCAACTCAAGCAGACATTGAAAAAAAAACTGCAGGGACATCGCCATTTACAGTGTGGGTCCCGAACCCGCTTTAGTAGATCACCGCATATCCGACATTTTAGTTTGATGTGCTACCCGCGTCACAGCTCTGAAGGTTTCCTTCTAAGTCTTTTATATCTAACTATAGATTTGTGTTCCAATGGAGGAATATAATATTTTCCACCAAAGCAAGTTCTACACACAGGATTTTTTTGTACAATCAATTTTTTAGAAGAAGATCTGGTGCATTAATGTTATGAAGTTTCATATACGTCAATAAAAAACAACAACACAAAATAAAAAAAACAAAAACAAAACAAACAAAAAACAAAGCAAAAATAAAAAAGACAAAACAAAAAAAGAAAAAAAAAAATTAACAACAACAACAAGAAAAACCAACAACAACAACAACAACAACAACAACAACAATGCAAGACAAACTATTAAAATTTTAATGCGATGCATGTATACTTTTTCCATCGAGCTCTCGCATTTTTTTTTCCAAAATGTTTTTATGTGTAAACATTGTGTAAACACACGCAAAAACAGTTCATGTACCGCGATAAGAAAATCTGCGTTCCTGATTTTGATAAGAAAATGTTTTTTTTCTTTTTTTTTTCTTGCCTTCTTCTTTTGTGTCTATAAAACTAACTCTCTTTAACTTCTCTGGGGTAGAACATCGGCTAACCACCACAAAGA